>JABFAI010000318.1:0-18567 GCA_013266175.1 Fusarium gaditjirri
GGGCTGAACAAGGCGGAAGCCACTACCACCACTCCCACATAGAAAATGGTGAAAATTGAAGAATAGAACAAGAGACAAAACATCTATTGCGACAGCGAATTCGACAGATGGAATAGCTTACGCACTCGTTAGGAAAGTTGGTAGGCGAAAACAACCGAAATGGCGGCGCCGTGGGATCGGGTGAAGGAGAGGACCCAAGCCCGGGACGATCAGACTGGGTCGGAGAGCCTTTACCTAAGTCCGGCTGTCCAGGCAATTCGCAAGCACACAATGTCCAGACAACAGCAGACAAATAGAAATAACAGTCTCAGACTATTATGAACAGTAGAAACAAGATCTTCCACGAAAAAATATCGCGTGTATGGGGCAGGATGAGAGGAAGTGGAAATGAAGAGGAGAAGGGGGCGGAGGGGGCGGAGGTGACTGGCAAGGCAAAAGCACGAGAGGGCGACAAAGCGGACAAGACAGCCTGAAGACAAAGGCAGGAATATCAACAAAAGAGGCAGAAGAAACGGGGGACGGAGGACGGGAAACGGAGGAGAGCCACGGGGGCGTGTGGGTCATAAACCGACAGGGCAAAGGTTGAAAGAAACCCATCCGCACCCGAACGTTACAGGCCTTCGATCCCTGAGGACAGACCTCTGAATCAACTGAGCTCGATCCAAAAGACAAGAAAAATCATCAATTGCACACCATGCATTACGGCGTCCATATGTAAGGGCCATGCCTGAAGAAACCTGAAGATGAATAAAACGTCGCAACTCAACAGGCATCATTCATGCTGTAGCTATTTTATTGTAACCCCCATGGAAATGAAGCTTGGAAATCATGCTCGGCCGCTGCCCGCACCGCAAACCAAACTCAGCGCTACGGCCTCTCGGCATCGGGCTTTCAAGAGGGCCGTAGTGTCAAAGCCGTGCAATCACTACAATGGCTGAGAAGTCTAACTGGGCATATAAATAGCGGCGCAAGACGTCAAGTAAATAATGCAAACTATTCATGAGTGGATAGGAAGCGGCCGTCGTCAAGCTTTCACATTCTCTTCTTGACAAAGATGGTCTGGTCTTAAACATCTCATCCAGCTTCCGGGCTCCATACGACGGCGTTTAAAACGGTAGCGGGACCACCTACGGAGTCTACAACAGCCTGATGGATTGAAACAAAGGAATAAGCAAGCAACCAAAACGCGGGCGCAAATAAGGTATTCAAATCGCGACCAGGAACGAGATACGTACCTGTTGTAGGTGCATGTCACACCGTCCTGCGCAGGTCCACGCATGAAATTGTTGCGAGGTTTCATCACAGTCGCTACGATCTGACTATCCCCAGAATCCCCAGGACTGATCACAATAAGCCTCTCATTTGACGGACAGCTTGGTTGATGTAACCGCGGTGGTATCAGCGGCATCATTGCCTGCAGGTCAGAGATGGGTCGTTTTTCGGTTGTTTTGGCGACGCGCCCCGAGCACGGTATATCCGGGTTGTCGGTAACGTCGGAGCATCCAACATAGCTTAAGCTTCATCCTCCTCCGATTATCACACATCGAACTTTGTATAAACAGGTGACATGAGTTCCTTGAAAAGCACGGTTGTTTGTCGCCCGAATTCCAACGTTGTGAAACCCGTAAAAACTGGTGGCGATGCCGATTTTATTCGAGCCGTCACCGGGGCCTGGTGGTTTTCATTCTCCCTTCCCCAGGCCGAACCGCCCGAGGTTTCCCCCTGGCATTCACCATTCACCGCCGATATTGTTCCCCCGGACACTCACCACAGTGCACACAAATTTGATGTCAGAATTGGTGGGTGGGGTGTTCGGCAGTCTCATCAGTCTCCAGGGCTGGGCTTATCCATCGCTTTACCCTCCATTCCGCTCAAAGAATACTTGTTGGTGTTCAAACTGCTGGGCGGTCGATCCTCATTCCGAAGCGCGAAAGAGATCTCCTTGTTTTCTCAGTGTAGGACAAGCAGACGCCTACTACGTCGCTGTCCTCTCTTGCATCCATACGTTGTAGTCAATATCGAAAGTGCATGTGAAGCTCAACCATTTGGTGTTACAGCGAAACACGAGCTGTTCTGTTGCGGTATTACACATGAATAATATCGCCAAGTGGCTTCGATAGCCGCCGCCGTGCGGTCCATGGCCTACTTCTTCCTACTTCTTAGCCCTCAGTCGTGGAGGCCACCAAGGCTAAAGCTTTTGAGCCTCAACATTTTCCCATGTTACTCGCTTCTGAACACAAGCAGGCAATAGCGGCAATGTCTTATTTGTACACTCTAGCAGCGCTTTATTGGTTCTGGGACGGTAAATGATGATCTGAGCCAGGCTCGTGGCTATCAATACCCTCCACTCTCTTCCCCTCCTTATGGCAGCCTGCTCCGTCGGCGCGTGATGGAGCAATAAGATCATGTTTTCCTTCAAGACAGCCCTATTTTCAATATCACACACAGGCCTTTGGATAAGTGGTCAGAATCACCTTATCCCCCGTATTTGACATGTCCTGTGACACTTGGGGATAACAATGGATGTGGCCGGACATGGTCCAGGTTTTGTCGGGATTGTTACCTCCACTCCGCCCGACGGCGCCAGCTTTCGAGTCTCCAATTCCAATGTCCACAGGACAGAACGGTTTCGTTTTCAGAGCAACGTTAGGGTATTTTCTACGCTCACCCTCTCACAGAGACATGCGGCACCCACCCTCCGTGCCCGGCCGACAATTTCACCCATTCGCAGGCGTCTCCTGCTCTGGTGATGAAAAGGAGGCGCGTCTCCGGCAGAAGCGTGCGTTATGGTGGGGCCGTTCCCGAGTACAGCACAGTGGTTTATTATGCGGCGGCACCGTGCCGTAATCATCACCGCCACTGAGTTCGGATGGAATGAACTCCTACGCGCCCTGTTTCCTTTGCCTGCGTCCTGTCCTGTATATGTAGGGATCTATTATCTTGCTTCGTAGCGACACCACATGGCTCTGGGCACTCGACCGCTGATGGTACCGGCTGTTGCTGCCATGGTGCTTCCACAACGAGGCCGGCAGATTAAATGCCAAAACGGTACCCACCTCCGTCTTGATCACGGAGAGGACCGGTGTCGTTTTGACAGGGGGCGGGGAAAGGGCTCATCGATCCGTGGGCTAGCGCTTCTGGCCGTACTTGTTCAGTGCTTCGGAATTTCGGAGATATCCTCTTCCGGCCCGAACTCAAGCTTTCCCATTCATCAAAGCCATGTTCACAGACGAGCACCAACATATTGGACAGAGAGTCGTCCAGTTTGTTTCGTGGACTAGCTATCTTGTTGATGAATTTTATTGATTTCTACTGCATTCCCATCATACGCTGTATCATCGAAAGCATAGCATATTTTCTTCCTCTATAACATCCCATTTCATCTTTGACAGAATGCATTCATTTATGCCTTAGTCTCGCGAACAGGAAGGGTCTTCTCCTTGCCGCCCTCCTTCTTTTCGGTCTTCTCTGCTTCCTTGGAGGTCTCCTTGATGAAAGGCAAGAACTCAGGCTCGCCAGGAATATACTTTCGCAGCACCTCAGGCACAACGAGACCTTCCTCTGTTTGGTAGTTCTCAAGAATGCAGCACAGTGTTCGCTCAGTAGCGCAAAGAGTCTGTAAGATGAATTAGCCATATGATTCCAACAAGCGCGGGGAATCATCCCAAGACTTACAGCGTTCAGAGCATGGACATACTCCTTCTTTCCGCCACCAACGATCTGCTTGCCCTTCTTGGAGCCATGGCGAATCTCAAGCTCTCTAGTCTGGTAGTCTGTGCAGTTGGAGCAAGAAACAAGCTCCTTGTATTCCTTCTGGAAAGGGAACCATGCCTCCAAGTCGTACTTCTTGGCAGCAGCGTTGTTCAACGCACCTGTGACGATACCCACGACCTGGTAAGGAAGGCCAAGGGACTTGTAAAACTCCTCAGAGTTGGCCATCATTTGGTCAAACTGGTCCCAGCTGTCATCAGGGCCACAGAGGACGAACTGCTCCACCTTCTCGAACTGGTGCACGCGGAACACACCCCAGGCATCACGACCGTGGCTACCAGCCTCCTTTCGGAAACAAGTGCTGTAACCGCAGTACTTAATAGGGAGCTCAGAGGGCTGGATCCATTCCTCGGCATGAAGGGCGGAAAGGGGCTGCTCGCTGGTGGCAATCAGGTATCGATCTGACTCGGAAGGTGTAGGTCCTTCAGAAACACGATAAAGCTCCTCGTCAAATTGAGAGAGCTGTGCAGTCTTGGCCATCTGGTCGCGGTTGAGCATGAAGGGAGGTTGGTTAGGGGTGTAGCCTGCAGTGCAGATTTCGTTAACGGTGCATGATAATTTGGATTCGAGTATGCATACCCTTGTTGAAGAGGAAGGCTGTGGCGTAGTTGACGAGTGCAAGATTCCTGTCAATGTCAGACATTGTTGTCGCCCTTAAAGCCCTTCTGACTCACAGGAACATGCCGTAGCCAGTTAAGCAGTAACCTCGATGGCCGACCAACTTGACTCCTCGAACAGGATCGTATCCGCCAATTCGCAGCAGCACATCGTGGTGGGAAAGAGCAGCCTGCTTGGTCTTGTCGAAAGTCTCAGGTTCCCAAGTTCGCTCGATGGTGTTGTTGTCTTCGTTGTCGCTGACGTGGACGGAATCGTGCACATAGTTTCCGACGAGCTTTGCCTTCACTTTGAGCTCGGCATTCTTTGCCGCGGCAAGCTCCTCCTGGATCTTCTTCTTCTCTGCCAACTCTTCCTTCTGCTTGAGTAGCTCGGTCGCGTCCTCCTTGGCTCGCTTCTTGAGGCCAATCTCCTTCTGGACGCCGTTCATTTGTGTACCGATCTGTGTAACTCCATACTGAGCTTCCAAGATGTTAGTTGGTGCAAATAGATCATAGATATTGTAAAGATAGTCAATGACTCACTCTTGCGCGCATCTTGCCAAAGGGCAATGACCTCGTCAACCAGCTCTACAGGAGCGTGTCGGCGACGCTGACTCTCTCGAATCTTCTCGGGGTTTCCGCCGCGCTCCTCGATAAAATCCTCAATGTCCAACATCTTGGCGATTCCCGATGGTACGATATTCGTTCAATCTACTTGAGCCTAACGGTGGATTTTTTATTGGTGTTGATAGCCCAGGAAGGAGGGGGAGGGGCAACTGCTTCGATCACCTGACTTGAATGGAGGGGTCTTTTCAAGTGGAGAATGTTCAAGTATTTGTAGGTAAGTAGGTAGGTAGAAAAGAAGACCGCTATAGCAAGTCTTAAGCCAGGTACCTTTGGTAATTATTGTTGAAGTATGCGTAAGAAGTACCCTACTTCATTTCGCAGTTGAGTTGCGTCAAGGTCTCACTCCGTGGATTAAGGACGCCGGGTGAGTAATGGAGCGTTGCTGCAAGTATATGAGCCAATCACATATTTGATTCAAGAGCCTTACTTCGCTTTTACAGGGTAAGCTGTATTTCTTGGGTGCTGCGAAAATGATTTGGAAGTCGTCATTTGTAAAAATGAAATGATGGCGTCAGGCAGGCTTCAGTGTACTTGTTCATCCTAGACAAAACAAAATAAGCTTGGATTCTTAAAATTGGTGGTTTGGCTTGTTGGTTTGCTCTTATTGTGATTAGATAGAGAACCTAAGTCGAGAAGCAACGGTCATTTATCAGGTAGGTATGGGAAAGCTCAAGCAACTGTAATGAATGCATGTGCAACCCTCTTAACTGTCAATTATCTCGGCACATCGTATGAAGAGTTCTCAAGAATGATAATTAATTTTGACTATGATAAGACTACCTTGGGCTGTATGGTGTTGCAGTCCTTGTTTAATGTTCAGCGATTCAATGGACTGCACCTTTCTCCGGTTTCTGAGTGACCATTTCGAGCCGGAATTTAAATCAATGTTATGAGCCCTAGAAAGTTCCTCTTCTCTTTTTCATCACAAGCTAAACCAAGATGTCGAAGCAACAGATATTGACACTTGAGTTAGGGAAGCTACTGTGTACTTGCAAGGGTCAGTAGGACCCATGCATCACCTCTGGTAGTCGCCATCATTGGATGAGGCTGAGCCTTGCTGACGGCCCCCAAACCCGCACTTTCGATCAAAGCTCACAAGCCAGCCGTGCTCAACATTGTTTGGATTCAAAGCTGCCCTACCCGACTACAGATTTCTGCTTGGATCGCCCTCAAAATGAGACTTGGGCGTCGCCGAGAGCAAAGTCTCTCGTCGTCCGACGATACGACAGTAAGATAGATGATGTGGCGCTACAAGCCCCGCGTATTGACCACCGCTGACCATTTGCAATTCAAGATGTCGGATCAGGATGATGTGCCACATTATGAGTACATTCTCAAGGAGATGTACGTGCCTTCTTTCGACGATAACTCATTTGCCGATCAGAAGGATCTTGTGGAGTGAGTTGAAATGGCAACCAATGTCTATTCTGAACTCACCATATAAAGCCTCGTCTTTGTGCATGGATTAGGAGGGAATCTCAGAACCACTTGGAAGAAAGAGGGGACGACTGAACCGTGGTTTACAAAGCCAGAGTTTCTTGGCCGTCTCAAAGATTCGGTTCGCATCCTGTCATTTGGCTACAATGCCCACCGTTTTGGCGATGTCGCCAATACCAGAATAATCCATCACGCCAATGATTTACTCCGAAATCTGGTTCTAAAACGACTCGATCACCCAGTATGCACGGTCAGAGTTTTTGATAAATTTGTCTAATATCCTTGCAGGACCGCCCCTTGATATTCATTGCCCACAGTCTTGGCGGGTTAGTGGTCAAAAGAGTGAGTTGAGAGCCAATCCTCATGTGGCTTCCAACTCACAAACTTAAGGCAATACTTTTATGCGCGACAAACGACGACTGGAAAGCTGTCAAGCAAGCCACAAAGTCCATCATCTTCATGGGAACCCCTCATATGGGATCGGAAAAAGCTGAAGACCTCGTCGTTGCGCAGAAATTGGCATCTCTGATGAAACTGCAAACGGCGGTTGCGACAAACCTCACAAAAGAACTCCGTGCTTTCTCAAACTCAGTGCAAGACATCAACATGGAATTTACTATTGATGTTCATCGTTCGATCAAGCTCCTATGTTGCTACGAGTCTCATCCGCAGCGGCTACCAAATGGAACAAAAGAAATTGTAAGTAAATCTTGTGCCCAAGTTTATCCCGCTAACTTCGTCAAGATAGTCCCTCAATGGTCTGCTGTCCTTCAAGGTGTCGATAACATAGATCTAAATTGTACGCACTCTGCGTTACCTAAATTTGCCTCCCCTTTACACCCACGGTTCGAACTGTTCTGGGGCGAAGTTGAAAGGCTAGTCAGACTGGCCGAATCACCTCCGATCAAACCGATAAAAAAGGCACCTACGTGGACAGATGAAGATGTTACACAGTGCGTAACACTCTTGGCCTACCCGAAAAATGCTAATTTCCCCAGGTCGTCTCCTCCTCGGCCACGCCAGAACGCTCCTCTCCGGCGTCGACATGAAGTAGGGAAAGCATCAAAATCATCCCGAGAGTCGGCGATCCGCTCAAGCGTTGACAAACTATTGAAAGAAGTTACAAGCCGCATCAATGCCGACTTACCTATAAAGCACGAGACTGCTGTTTCTCAAGCTCAAAATCGGACACAACCAGAGAAATTTGGTAGGCTGAGGTGTTGTTACAGGAGTATGTGGTATGCTGACCTCAAATAGACGTTAAGGAGTTCAGTGATTTCACCCGCCTTCTTCGCTCTGTGACACCTGAGAATAAAGGTCTTGATCGCGAGGCTCCTCACTGGCAGACATGCTCATGGATATTGGAAGATCCCACTTTCGTCAAATGGAAGGAAAACAAGAGTGGCAGTCTCTTATTCATTACAGGGAGCCCTGGATGCGGCAAGTCACACTTGGCAAAGTACATCCAGGGTGCAATGAAAGATCCGAACGATGAAAGGTGGGAGGAGAACCTCGTCATACCATTCTACTGTGATAGTCTGGAGAGCTCTCGACACAATCCTCCGATATTGGATCTGGTCGTCCAATCTATGTTGAGCAAGTATACCACCATGTCACAAGCGACAAGGAAAAGGCTCGAATCAGTCTTGGAAACCCTCGGGGTCGATAGACAGAAGTCACGATCACCCCTCGAAACTGAGAATAGCGGAAATTTCATCCAATTGATGGAAATTATCCAATTACTGGTCACGGCTGAAGATGCTAGACCAACTTGTCTTATAATTGACGGTCTAGATCAATGTGAAGACGAATTCATTATCCGATTGCTCCGTGGGTTAGACATGATCTTTCGTTGTGAGTCTTCTACTTCAGCCCTCAAAGTTGTCGTAACGTCACGCATGGCAGACTCAATCCGAGGATTCGCGCTCGCAAATAACCACATAGAAGTCACACCAGATCTGATCCTCAATGATATTCAAAAAGTAGTTGATGAAGAAGTCGACCGCATTATCCTGAGTCGCCGGATAGCCACTGTTGGACGAGCTTCTGTTTCAGCCGTGATTGTTGAGAGGTCAAATGGAAGTTTTCTTTTCGCGTCAGCAGTCCTCAAGGAACTATGGCACATCAAAGACACAGGAGCCAACTCAGTCTTTACACTCGTTACAAGCTGTCCTCCAACCATGGAAGCGATATATCAACAAGACATGGACCGCATTGAGAATGAACGCAATGATTTGTTTCAGCTGATTCAGATTATATGTATAGCAAGGTCGACCTTAAGAATAGAAGAGGCCAAGGAGATCCTTCGGTTTCTAAACCCCTCGGTAACAAGGACTTACGATCTTGTTGGCGATCTGACAAGAACGTGCCAGAGACTAATTAGATTTGGTGCCGAGGACACTCTCGAACTCTTGCATCAGACTCTTTACGACTTTATTCTCGACACATATGATCTTAAGCTCGTACATCAAACTCTCGCAGCCGCATGCCTCAAGTATGTTAGGGAGATAGATTGGGAACCATATCACGACCCGTGGACAGACTATTGCCGAGATGCTCTCGCAGATCGCTATGTATTTCTGGAATACTCTTCGGCTTGGTTTAGGTATCATTTGAAGTTCTTTGGATCAGACACTTACAAGATATCTTGGGATTTATGGGATTTCATCCGTTCCCCAGCTGGGGAAAAGTGGCGATACTACACCTTCCAGAAACGTACTTGGGGATCCAGGAGCCCATCGCCGACGCGATCGTTTGCATTATTCCAGGCTCAGACACCGAGTACTTCTAGGTCTAGGAGCAGGTCCTCGAATGGGTCGAGGACTCGATCGCCCCCTGCAATAGAATGCCCAAAGACCCCCTTATCAGCCACGGGCAAGCAGACTAAAGACATCGCCGAGGCTGCATACCTATCGGACGGTACAGATGATAGTGTGAGTACATGTGACTCAGATGGATCTGAAGGCCGTGGGCGATTGAATACCACAGCTCAATCTTCCATTCAATCAGCAAAACCACCCTTGGTTTTGCTCGCTCAGTGGGATGCGGATCTTGTAATCAAAGAGATCTTCTCTCAGGCCCTAGAGCGTACCCCAAACCGCTTCTTTCACAGAATCCATGATCTACTTCTTCATGTTTCCGCGAAACCAAATCGACCGGTTGAAGAAGACCTAGAAACATTAGTCAACAATATATGGGAAGGCACTACAGCAATACACTATGCTGCAGCCCAGTCGGGGGCAGCTTTGGAGGTACTTCTCCCTTTTGCAAGGAATTTAGACCTGCCAGATAATGACGGGTCAACACCTTTGATCCTTGCTGCAGTCCGCGGCCATTGCCGGAGCGTGCGGTCCCTCCTCAAAGCCGGCGCCAAGGTAGATGCTGTTGATCCATGGAACCAAACGGCACTGTTCACCGCGGTTGATGTTGGTGCAGTGGATGTTGTTCGAACACTTCTTGAATTCGGGGCAGACCCTAACATTTCATCTATCAACGGCCATTCACCACTTGCACTTGCTACGGGAAAAAACAATTCCGAAATGGTCGAAATACTATTAGAGTTCTCAGCGGATCTTAGCGCTCCCGCATTCGATGGAAAACCTATACCTTTCTTAGCTAGTTGGATGGGGAGTACTGATGCCCTCGAGATCCTGGTACAATATGTCAGCGTGGATCAAGTTTGGCAAAATGAGCGCTTGATTCACATGGCTTGCTTCAAGGGATGGAAAGGAGTAGTCAATAAACTTATCGAGAAGCACGCAAACCTCAATGATCCTCCTAGGGATCTGCCAAAAGCTTCACCGGTGGCTCTGGCCGTTGAGTCAGGCCATAGTGATGTTTTGAGGACGCTTTTGGCCGCGGGTGCTGCAGTCGAGTGCCCTGTGAATGGGATGAGTTCTCCCCTACATATCGCTGTGGCGGCTCAGAATTTACTGGGCTGTGAGCTGCTCCTTGATGCTGGATGCCAAGTCAACGCAGAAGACGGGGATGGAAGCACGGCTCTTTCAATAGCAGCAGACCTGAATGATCTAGACATCGTCGAGTGCCTTGTCTCTCACGGAGCTGATCCAAGTAAGCCAGACTATGAAACACCTCTTCATATTGCGGTTGACTGGGGAAACCTTGAGATGGTCGAAATTATTCTTTCGAGCCGGTTCTTTTCCGATATAGACGCGAAAGGTGAAAAGGAATACACTGCTCTTGGTATTGCCGCGACAACTGGGAGATTGGATATCGTCAGTATGCTTCTTGATTATGGAGCGGATCTCAATATGCGGAATGGACGTCGTAACTCAAGCGCTCCGCTGCACATTGCAGCCAACAAAGGTCATCGAAGTATCATGATAGAACTCCTGAAGCGTGGGGCAGATCCTTACCCAGAAACTACCAAAGAATCAAGTGCCTTTCATGCTGCCTGTATAGGGGGCTGGTTGGACGTGATAGAAACTTTCTTGGAGGTTGTCGATGATGTCGGCGAGCTGGTCAACTTCGAATGGGGCTGGGCAGGAACCCCTTTAAAAGCAGCGGCATCAGGTGGCAGACTGGAGACAGTAAAGCTACTTCTCAGTAAGGGCGCCGACCCAAACAAACAGCTGCAATCCAAGATCAATAGGGACCAATCTATCATCCATGCCGCCGCCGAGGGAGGTAATACTCAGGTTTTGGAAGCTATCCTTGAAGCAACCAATGATTCATCACTCGAGATACGAGATAGAGCTCAAAGGACACCGCTCTGGTACGCTTGTGTGGAAGGACATGAGGAAATGGTCAAACACCTACTTGAACGGGGAGCGTCAACAGATGTCATCTTTGATGAAGGAGACAACATCATACCTATCATTGTGTCTGGTGGATCTGAGAAGAATTTGAAGCTCGTATTGGAGAAGAATCCCAACCTCGACACCGACTGCATCTTACCAGATGGCGAGACCCCGTTGTTCAAGGCAGTTAATTCTGGTCACGATGAGCTTGTGCGGATCCTCTTGGAACGTGGTGCAAATGTAAACAGAAGATCAAAGTATGGAAATGTCCCAATCTTTGGGGCGATCACCAATCGTCATGATGATACATTGCGGATTCTTCTTGAGCATGAGTCCATCGATCTGACTCAACGGGACTCTTTCGACCGGACTGCGCTTCAGATAGCACAGCAATCAGGAACACGTTTGATGCCTGCTCTGGTTTTAGGTGCCGCCCAAAACTCGGATGTTGGGAGGATACTTACCGAAAACCGAGACATGTACGGACTTAACGCTTATGACCTGACCAAACCTGAAGCCAACAATCCTGCGCCATTCAGTCGCTGTGTCAAAGGTGTACGTAGGGACGCTCAAAGCCTATTGGATGATTTCGACCTTCACGGGGTAAGATGGGAGCGCCTCGGCAGGTTTCTGCTCCAGCTCGAGTCATACAGCTTCGCCCAAGTGGCTCTTCAAAGAAGTGCTCGAGATGTAGAGAAAACCCCATTGGTTTTGCAGCATGATAACTACTGTGATATGTGTCTTACCACAATTACAGGCCCTCGCTACGTTTGTTGCACATGCTGCACAGTCGACCTTTGCGAATCTTGTGTCAGACAGGACAAGAAACCGGGAAATCGAACTTGGACCTGTGATTATCACTCCTTTCTTACTGTCAACTTGCCCAAGATTAAGGCACCAGATGTAATGTTGAGGACTGAGATTGACTTCCACGTACCAACGCTACTGTCTCCTATCGAAGAGGTAGCATCTGAAACTAGCCAAGGGGGGACAGAAGCAGATGGCGATGGACCATTTCGGGAGCGTTTATCTCTGCAGGATGACGAGAAGGCCCAAGATGTCGTTTCTTTGTCCTCGGGTGGCACTTCAAACAACTACACAAAGGCAATAGAACCTCTCACTGCACAGTCCTCGACGGCAGTGACCAGCTACTCTGTCTACGATGGCCAACTCCCAGATAATGCGACTAACAAGAGCGATGCATTAGCAATGGAAGAGTGGTCAGATAGAACAGAGGATGAACTCCGAGAGTTTCTCGAAGCAGTTCTCAAAACCTTCACCAGCTACCAGACGCCGAATGGAATATCCAAATGGAACTTTTCGGTCGACGGGTGGACTTTGAGGTACAAAGATGATGCTCTGAAATCCTCATGGACGGAAGGGGATGAGAATGCCAAGATTGTACAGCCTGTACGAGAGTGGACGCCGCTTCAGCCGTCGACAGAAGCATACTATTATCTGTCGGGGCTTTCGTATCTTATGGCAGACGTACCACAGTACCTAGCTGCAACTGGATTAGCGTTCCATGGATATGAAGATGAAGCTTTGAGAAGAAGGAAGAGGTTGCAGCGGCTTCATCACCAGGTGATATTTCCTTTGAGGTGTCACGGGGAGGTCGTAGCCTGAGGAGAGAGGATCGAGACGGCGGGGCCAGAAAGAAAAGAATCAGCAAAAGGAGGATATGTATTGCTTCATTAGTGTTCGGTAGCACTGATGACAGTTCGGTGATGGTACATAAAAGAACTGAGGGCTGTTGGGCTGGCCATGCCGCTGTCTGCAGCTGGCAGTGCCTGCGCTTGAACGACCATCAAGTCACTACTCAGTGATAATCAGTATATAATTAGGCACCAGGAAGTTCTTCAGGGAACAGACGGTGGATTGGACTGTTTGAGGACCCCACTTCAACTGAGAGATACATGCACTTGTCACTGTTCAAAATCCACACCAAACTTTCTCACTCTTGTTCCCTCTCCCGCCCCTGTCCCCTTACTGTTCTTCCGTATTCCCGAACACAGCAGACTCATAAGCTATTTGAATACATACAAGACACGAATATATGAACACAAATACACACACTACCACGAACACATAAAGACCTAAGCAAAACCATATCGGCTCCTTCTTTTCACGCAAGTGAGAATCCCTAGCCGTCAACTGCTCCGTCCACACTGCCTAATGACACACTTCCTTTAGTACCCAAGCATAAATCGCCATGACTCTCCAGCAGCAGGTCGACTACTATGCCCGCAAGCCGGGAGCACCGATGCCCTACGAGCATGTATGTATTGCGTGTGGGGTTGGCACCCGCATGGCATTGGAGTTCCTCTGTAGGATATGCAGAACGCGCAGTCCTGCTTGGAACTGTTGCAACCTTTGCCTGAGAAGCCTTGATTCCGTCGAAAACAGAGGCTTTTGCTTGCGCTGTGTACCAAAGCAAAGACACGAGATTTTGAACTTGCCGCCTCCTGAGAGTTGGGAACTGGCGAAGAGGGACGCGATGTTTATACTCGCGTCCTTCTATAGACCAATGCCTGTCTGTCTTTTTTGCCGGAAGTTCTCAGATGGTGGTATCGACTGTGGTGAACACAGCGACTTTGATGAAGATGATCGTGAAAATGCTATCTCAATCGACCACACAGACGCCATCATGATGGGAAAATATCCGCAGCCAAGCACCCACAGTTTCGCGTGGGAGCCACGACAGGGTGTAGTCGGTGGTATGGAGCTCCCTTCTCTTCGAGACGCAGGAGTGACAATGGAATGGTTCACAGAACAGCTGAGGATCGAGCAAGAATGGGCCAAGTTATACCCTTACGCACTGTCGCCCATCGCCGAGTCTGGAATCATGTTTATCATGATGACGAGTGCGCCTCCGGATTCTTGGGACAAGATAAAGACTCTGATATTAGTCAACAAGTTCCTTAACGGCTTGGTTGAAGGGACACACACAGAGGGAAATGAGACTAGACTAGTCTGCGGTTCTTGGCCGCAGCCGGAATTCATGCCAAACATTGACCCTCGCGGGTCTCTTAAACCATCACCCCTCGAGTGTCCCAAGGCTAACCTACAGGAGATCTTTTCGACCTTTTTCGACCATGTCCTTTGGACACGAGCGATCGACGCCCACTTATTCAAGAATCAAAGTCCTCGCATTACGTACGATCACGTAAAAAGTATATATCACGGGAAAGCACTACTCTTAGGTCCCCTGGGATGTCACCTTGTTGCTCCCGAAGCCCGCTTGAACATTAGTCCTGAACTCCTTGTGTATGGGCCATCCGACGATGGAACCGATAAGCTTAAGCCTATCGTCTGCCTCAAGAACACCCAGATGGGCAGCACACCCGCCCCATTCATCAACCCAGCTCTGCTCGCTGACGAATACGAACGCGGACACCCATATTGGTCTCAGCGCCGACAGAGAAAGCCCTGGGAGCTTCCAGAGTGGTACTCCCATTACTCTGTCGACGATCCAGCTATGTCGCAGATGATAATGCTCGGGCAGATCGAGTACTACACCGACCGCAGCAGACCATGCTGGTCGGATGAAATCTCAGATGCCCGTAAGAATGATGTGGAATGGAGAACCCAGCCCCTGCATCCTCTTCTCCGCCACCCCCCCACGATACTGATGCATACGAATGATGCCCCAGGCCCACGAGATACGCCCTTGAATACGATTATTGGTCCTTCAGGAGTGCCGCGCGCACCGAACTTTGGGAACCAGCTACAGCCTGCCCGAACAGAGACCCCAGGCGAGGCGTTTCACATGGCTATAATTGAGTCGCACACCGTGATTCATCAGTTTGAAACACTTGAGCTCGAGGATTCTGACGAGGAGAGAGATGACTCTGAAGTGGAGGAGGATGGTTCTGAAGACGAGGATGACTCTGAGATGGACGAAGATTGAGTTACTTGACCCAGGGGCGCAAGTCAGTGGCTAAGAGGCTGGTAACGAATGATCCGAAGATAAAGAATGTTGCAGTCATCAGGAGAGAACCTAGAGGGTAATGGAAAGACGAAGGGATTACTGGTTTATGTAGATTCGTGTATTAGATTATGTATCAAGTTATGTATGCACAATACCAACCTGACACCTCCCAATCAACATGAAGCGTGAGGATTCGGGCAAATCACCATGACTTGACAAAAGGCGATCTCATCAAAGTAAAAAGCCGGAATAATTGAGTACTATTGAAAAATCCCAAATGTAGCCACCGAAAATAACCAGAGAGGGTGAACCTGGTGCTATAGCGTGTCCTTGATGGCTTATTAGCGGCCCAGAGTCATCCCATTATCACAGATCCATCAATTGTCAACCCCCACACATATCGAAGCAAATCAACATTCTTTAGCAACATCGCCACTTGGCATTGAAACCGAGTATTCGAGCCCCAACTTTACGGCCTTGCCTGCATTGAGCGAGACCTCCCACGAAACCTGTCCGCTCTTCTTAAGAGATGCCATGGCTTTGCCCCAGTCTTTATCCTCTGCAGCCTCACGCCCAGGAGCACCAGTCGCTTGACGCGGTCCTTCGGCAGTCAAACCTCGAGGACTGAGTAACTCAACTCGGAGGCGATCATCCTCTGAAACAGGGATTTGATCCAGTACCAGAAGGCTAATGGGCTTTTTAGCAGTTACGCGGGTGTTGTGGACTGTAACAGCGCGAACATAGACAGAGCTGTCTTCCTTGCTGAACACTCCGCTCGTGCTTCTTCGAACATCAGGCTTGGGGTACATAACTCTGATCGCCGAGTCCACACCCAGACTAAGAGTGAAGACTTCACCGGAGCTGCATCGAGGAATCTTAGTCTGCCCCATGAAGCTGCCGTCGAGCGTCAAGCTCGCAGGTCCGCGCAGTAAAGTAAGTTTACTATTGTTCTTGAGTTTGGCCTTGAGATAAGCCGCTGGCTGATACTTGGCGACAATTGTGTGGCTGAACAGAACATTCGTAAACTGCAGGCGAGCAACACGTTGCTTCGAAACGGTGAATTTGGGCACGAGAATCTTGAGGCCGGGAAGATCGAAGGTTGTGGTGAAACCGGTCTCTTCAAAAAGAGAATTTTGGAATTCGAGGGACGGCTGAGCATCCGGCATAGTTATATCTTCATCTAGCAAGGCATCGAAGCCGTCATTAGAGGAGAAGTCCCTCTGCGCCATTCCTGGGAATTGCTGCTGTTGCTGCTGTGTCTGTTGGGGTTGCGCCACCTGATGCATCACCATCTGGCTCGGCACCACCATCTGGTTCTGCAGCATCGCGATGCGCGCCTTGTTCTGTGACTCCTGGGCTTGCGCTCGCGCTTGTTGCGCCATCATTGCAGGAGCAGGAGGGCCCATGGAGTCCTGCTCCTGTCTAGCCATCATCAGCCTCTTCTTGTTCTGCTGTTCCAACATCATCAACTGCATCTGATAGTCATTCAGAGCGTGGCCTGGAAGACCAAACATTTCGCGCCTGAAGTTAGGAGGCTGCTGCGGGGCTTGTTTCTTGTAGCGCCATGTGGCCTGTTGCTGAAGTTCCATCACACTTTCAAAAGCACCACTCTCGCCAGATGAGGACTTCTTGTTGCCCAGCTTGATACGCCAGGGTGTGAGACTGGGAATCGACTCGTCAAGGCTTGAAGATGTGGCTTGAGAGGTGGACAGTGTGATCTTGCAGTTTTCCCACGTCTCAGATGTTGTATTATGCAGACCGGCATCGAAGCAAAGCGTACCCGTGGAGTCAACAGTTGACAGCTGGATATCATAACTGGGGGTCCAGAATGCCGAGTTGGTGACATATGACAACACAAGGCTGCAGGAGGATGTCTCCAGGTCTGCAGTCTTGCTCCTGGGCCGCTGAACAAGTTCAACCTCGCTAGATACAGATTCACGGCGAGACGAAGCCGGCGTGTAGGATGAGCTCACCTCAAGTTGTATGTGTATGGTATAGCAGAAGAGCGGCCAGCAACGTGAGCGCTCATTGCGAATACGCTCCTTCTCCTTGCGCCTCTCCTCTTGACGTTTCTGGCGCTGTTCCTGCTTTTTCTGGACGGCTTTCTGGATTCTGGCCTTGTTCTTGGCCTCCTTCTTCTGAAACTTGTTTCCAAGCTTGTTCAAGCGCATCTGCTCCTTGGTAACCTTGTTAATAGCCTCCGTGAGTTCTCGCTCCCTCTGCACGCCGACTAGACGTTCTTCAAAAGCTTTTCGGTGCTCTTGCTTGTATGTGTCAAGCATCTCACTGATGTTTACGCCCTCTCTCTTATCAAGAGACTTGGAGTATATGTCAAGGACCTTGATACGCTCATCAGCATTGCCAATAATTTCTCTAGCTCGCTGCTGCTCGTCTTTGAGCTCGATGAGTTTCATCTTGGTTTCCAGCAGCTCCCCATGCTGCGGCACTTTTGGGGGGTCGCTTTCTTCTTCTTCTTCATAGTCGTCACTGTCTGAATCATCATCATCATCGGAATCCGGATAGACTTCATCAAAAAGTTCGCGGTTGGGGAGAAATTCAACACTGATGCCCGTGATGGTAGCGGCACCACTGCCTTCAACAGTGACCGAATTCTTGTCAATGGTAGGGCTCAGCCCGACAATGGATATCTCGTTGACTCCAGGCTAGCTAGGTAAGCATAAGGAGAGACATTGGCCAAGAAAGGCATACCTTGAGAGGCACATCCTTGATTTCTCTCTTGACCTGTGCTTGGGTGGGGAAGAGGGTAACAGAGCGTGTTCCAAGGTCACGAATCTTGTATTCAACCTTATGGCCAACATCTGTGTCGAAGGCTGGAGCGGCGAGGTCCATCATGATGAAGAGGTCTGGATGGGATAGCTCGATAGCTCTTGGGTGCAGCAAGAACACGGGAAGGTGTCACGATGATGGACTGGAAGGAAGAAAGATAAAGAAGTAGGATGGTTCGATAAGAGGCTATCTTGCTGAGACAGACAGAGATATGTTTGAGGAGAAGTGAAGAGGAGGCGGAGTGCTGAGCATGCCAAAACAGAGGACAGAGGGGGGAACACGAGATACTTATACTCGGACGAAAGATGCTGGGGTCCAGGCAGAAGGCAATTCGGAAGTCACTTGTACCAGAATAAGGCAGAAAAAACCATAGCGAACGATTCGACATGAGGTTGAAAAAGATGGAGGTCCTGATAGGTGTAGAGCTTGATCACCACTAACACGATGCCGAGCATTCAAAGAACATCCAGTGATGTAAGGTAGCAATTGACCGTTGTGATGGAAAAGATGATATACATTTTTGGCAAAATAAGAAGATACCTTAGGTACAGGAAATATCATTAGCAGAGCGGCCGACTCTAACAAATGCTTCATCTCTTATACGAAAGAGAGACAAGAGCGCGAGGGGACGGGAGCAAGAAGGGAAATTGGTTGGTGG
>JABFAI010000319.1:0-48486 GCA_013266175.1 Fusarium gaditjirri
CCCAACGACAGCTGCGTGACTTGATTGATACTGATGAGATGAATAGCGCGTATTTGATGAATGGCACCTGAAGGGGACGGTTAGAAATAACGTATCTTGGTATTCTACACTGGCTGACCTGAAAATAGGGACCCCTTGCCACCAACGGTATTGAGGCTGGTGTCAAGATTCGTCCTACTGAGCAAGAGCTCAAGGACTTTGAGAGGTGGCCTACGCCTCACTTCACTGAGGGCTGGAAGTCTTACTTCAAGGACAAGCCTGACAAGCCTGTTATGCATTACTCTGTGATTGCCGGCTTCTTCGGTGACCATATGCTCATGTAAGTCCACTGATACAGTGAAGTTTGGGTTGGCACTGACTGGTTACAGGCCCCCTGGAAAGTTCTTCTCCATGTTCCACTTCCTCGAGTATCCTTTCTCTCGTGGCTTCACTCACATCAAGAGTGCTGATCCATATGATACTCCTGACTTTGATGCTGGCTTCGTAAGTGAACTCATGCACTAACCAGTATGGGCCATTACTAACCACTTCAGATGAATGATGAGCGTGATATGGTTCCCATGGTCTGGGGATACATCAAGTCCCGTGAGACTGCCCGCCGCATGGACGCCTACGCCGGTGAAGTCGAGAATATGGTAAGTCCTCCACTGTCTTGGTTTAAAACAATCACTAACATCTCTCAGCACCCCTTCTTCGACTATGACAGCCCTGCTCGTGCTCATGATCTTGATCTTGACACCACCAAGCAATACGCTCTCCCCGGCAACCTCACTGCTGGTATCGGCCACGGAAGCTGGTCTTCTCCTCTCCCCGAGGCAGACCGCAAGCCCGGAGCCAATATCCTCAACTCCAACAAGGCTCACATCCGCGAGGAGCTCAAGTACAGTGAGGCGGACATCAAGGCCGTCGAGGGTAAGCCCCCTTAAACCTCAGTATCTACTACCGGTATGCTAACTGACATCTTCAGAATGGGTGAAGCGCCACACCGAGTCAACCTGGCACTGCCTCGGCACATGCTCCATGGCTCCCAAGGAGGGCAACAGCATCGTCAAGCACGGTGTTCTCGACGAGAGACTCAACGTCCACGGCGTCAAGGGTCTCAAGGTCGCCGATCTGTCCATCTGCCCCGACAACGTCGGCTGCAACACGTACTCTACTGCTCTGCTCATTGGTGAGAAGGCGGCTATGCTTGTTGCGGAGGATCTTGGATATTCTGGTGAGGCTTTGGAGATGAAGGTTCCTACTTACCAGGCACCTGGTGAGCTTGAGGTTCGACATCGTCTGTAAGAATGACATGACATGAGGAGAATGAGACATGAGATGGGGGATGAGGCCAGATCGAGTAGGTGATCCAAATTGATTTAGCGAATGAAATGATGAATATGTTACGATTTATGATGTATCTCACAGTGATGCATCTAAATGGGACAGAGCATAGACTTAAAGTCGCTATGTTGGGACTGAGAATGTGTCTTTGCCGTGCACAAGACATCATGAGCATCTCAGTCGCAGTTATAATTCATAGGAGCTAGTGAGCGGCTGATCGAGACGTGGCCTGTCACAGCGATCGTGGCGTTTTAAGCTTAATCTTGTGGCACTCGAGAGCCTCAGTGACAGGTCAGATCGAATATGCGGTCATACTTGAAATCATTTTGATATTTGGTTTATTGATATTTATTAAAATCCAAACTCCATAAACTAGAAGCTGAGAGAGGCCAATGCTGCTAACAAGGATTCGGATATTATTTCAGTTTGCTGCCTGAATTATAAAGACAAATCATAAAACATTCGTCAGTTTGATATATATGAAGCCGTCAACTCTCTTCCACAAACTCCCTCTTACTGATCCTTCTCCCCTAACCCATCTCAACGGTAGTTATGATCAGAAGGCAGCTCATGGACCTGACCATCCTGAAGTCCCTGATTTCCCTGGGGGTGTAGTTCCTGCGGCTGTGCCGGGGGAGGATAAGGAGAACCCTGGGGATACTGACCCCACGCCTGGTTCTGCACAGGTGTAGTAGCAGTCTGCGCTGTAATCATAGACTCCCTCCACTCAGACTGTGTAGGCGACGCGACGTCTGATTTCGGGTAGTGCTGCGCCATAGGGGGTACAGTGTCACCATAAGGACCTGGGGGAGGCATCGATGAAGCTGCATTCACGGATGGTTGTTGAGGTGATGGTTGAGCGGCGTTCTTGTTCTTGTTCTTTCGCCAAAGCCAGAATGCGCCGAGAACTACCAGTGACAAAGCGACAAAACCACCGATGGAACCTCCAACGATGGCACCGACAGGTGTTGAGCTTCCGCCGCCGCCTGAGTCGGATTCAGTGGGTTCAGGTTCTGTAGTTGTTGACGAAGGCTCCTCTGTCGATGATCCAGACTCTGAGCTTGAGGTAATAGCTGATGAGGTTTCGTCAGAAACCATTGTCGTGGAGAATCTGCGGTTCTTTTGACTGGTGTATGTGAACTCAACATCCTGGGCGGCTGTCACTGATGCCGTTGCGCATCTGAAGCCAACAACACCGGAGGGATAGTTATATGCTCCGCAATAAGGCGAAGCAGTATTGGTGCTGATACAGTCAGTTTTATGTACTCACTATAAAGCCAATTGTTTCACTCACCAAAGGAGGTTATACTCGTTGCTCTGGCAAACATCGTTGCAGAGCTTCGTATCCAGAGCCTCATCCCTCTCCAAACAGCGATTGTACGCCTGAGTGCCGCAAAAGATGGCGGTAGCGTATCGCAGCTCCCAACTACACTTCTCTCCGTTGCCGCAAGTAATCGCATTTCCAGGTGAACCAGACAAAAAACCGCAAGTTGAGTCAGGACTGACAACAATCGTGAAGGTCGATGCTGCAGCGGTAGTCTCCTGTCGCTTCCCCAGCGCCAAATGCCTCAGATCAGAGATCCCCACAATGGGGGTTGGATCAGGCTGATACATGTAGCCCGCATCTCGTCGCTTAGTCGCCTCAGCGATGGCTAGAGCGTTTGCTCCGGCGGAAACACCAAGCAATAGGCTGTGATACTTCATCTTTGCACCGCAAAAGCCAACAATGACGAGGTTCAGTGTCAGCAAGTGAAGAATAAAGGAAAAAAGGATGAGAAATCATGGGCGGGGTTTCTCATCTCTTTTGGAGGCAGAGCTGAAAATTAAGGATTGACGGGGGTTGGCTGGTGCTCGGAGCGAGGGTGTGAGTGGTGCCAAGAACGAGGCGTTTTTTGGGGATGGGCAGTTTTGAGAAACATTGTTAGGTTAGGCTAGGCTAGGCTAGGCTTTCTATGGCCGGATTAGTTGGGTTGTCACGATGATCCTGGTTAGGCGAGTTGCTTAAGGATTGCGCCAAGATCTGACACACTCTGTTATGGCGACTCCGTTAGTTTACGGTACTGCTCGAGATGATGATGATGATGATGATGGTTCAACTTGATGAGTCCATCTGATCTTGTTGACTCAAATCATACTCATCCAAGTTTCATCTTGATCATTGAATGCTTCTTGAGTGAATTTCTAACCCTGCCAAAAGCTGAAACAACCTTGTCGTTCCTGTCCAACGGTCATGCAAAGGTTGGCCGCGCAGGTAACCGATTCCGTCCTAGACCTGCGGATCCTAGCTCAGCCCTCTTTAGACTGCAATCCTTCAAGGAGCGACCATTGAGCGGTCAGACTTTTAATGTGACAGACCCATTGTCTTAATAACCGGGCGTCTGCCAGTTATTTCTCCTAGAGATTTAAACTCCCGCCTCGAGAGCCGTTCGCGTTTAATTGTTCAAGCACATAATCGTCGAAAGATACTATCTGGATGTTATGTCATAACCTTGTTTCTGCAGTGTAAGACGGATGACCACGCGGGAGAGGGGCACAGATATGCGGCTAGGGAACGGCCCCCAAATCATTCGCTTCAAGATTAATAAAACAAGGAATTAAAATTCCGAGGTGCGTGGCCAGTCGAGACCAACGTAACAATCAGATCTGTTGTCACCGCCATGGCCGAATCAAGCCATCTGTCTTTGTGCCTGGCTTCCTGTACTACCCAGATGTAATCTCTTTAATGTAGGAGTCGACTCGCATGGTCACATCCCACACAATCAAAATATCTGCATCAGGCAAAGTACCCTTGAGAACTTTGGCTACGGGCCGTGATCAGACCTTTACCCTGCCGGGTGTCCGCTCCGCCCCCACCGCCAATGCACAAACGTCTTGAGCTGCGGCTTTCGGCAGATCAAGTTTGGCGATCGAGGTGAATGCGATGACGCAGATGTTACAGTTGTATCATGTTTCGGCCAGATCGCGATCTCTTTATACTTACCGTCTTCGTGCGTTTTCACCCAGATCCGCTGGAAGGAGTGAATGTCTTGGACGTGTAGCATTCATGGTATGCTCCCACGCAGAAGATGCTCTCTCTAAACTCTCCTTGTATTGTTCGACTGCGCTCGTCCAAGAAGCGTCAGTTCTCAGACACTGATAAAAATAGCCAAGACACCATAGATATAAAGATCTCCCCAAAGCGGCGGTTGCGACAAGAGTTGCGAGCTGAATCCAAGTTCTATATGGTGATTATAAGCTCTCAGCTACTCTTCAGCATCGAGTTTACGAACTGGAGTTCAAATTCGCCCCTGACCCGCAGATATCGGAGACATAGGATTGGAATGAATACCTCAAGGCCCTGCGATATGTTGACCTGTTCGTCCCTCGGACGTCCGGCCAGAAAGAGATTGAGGGATTCCATCTTGAACATTGAGCCGAGAGTATGTACCAGTTTCCTTGCCGATTCGAACCTGGAGGTTATATTCGTCTCATAGTTGTATTCTGCTGCCGGGAGAGTTTTTTCATCTCTACAAGTCAGGATGAAATAGGTAGGTTTCCTAAGGATGATCAAGGTTTGGATGGAAGTTGGTGGTGATAGCTCTGCTATCGCCAGGAACTAGACGGGTCTTCGGATGAAAGCAGATAATCCCTGGTCAAGTGCCTCTTTGCTTTTGAAAAAGAAGAGATGAGGTTTGGTTCCCGTTTTTTGAAATAAATGATGGGACCTTGTCGGCTATTTATACACAGGACAGAAGAGAGTTTACGCTTAGTTACCCAGGTAGTTATCGCCACTCATCCTTGAAGTATAAAGCGCATTCGAACCTAAAGGGTAAAGTTTGATGCGTGAAATGGTAAGCAGCATGGTTGAAAAGCCAGGGGAAGGTTAATATGGTTGAAAGACTGAGCATGAGAAGTTCCTATCAATGCAAACCAGATTCAGTGATCATAGTAGGGGAAAGGCTGATATCGTGAAAGAGAAACATCATGTTCCTATCAGCTGCCTATAGTTTCACCTTGATTATCTCCAACCTTAAAGTTTGGATGTTTGTCTTTCAAGTTAGGGTTATTTGTCACAGTTCGACCTTTTAATAGTCTTTTAGAGATTGCAGTTGAAGAGATAAAGCCATTTCATTCTTGGTTCAGTCCTATACAGACAACCTTCGTCTCGTACTGTCATTATCATCCTCCCTCCTTTCAACACAAGTAACAGATACTTCCGTCTCAATCAATATCCTATCATCCGCCATCGAGTCCCGTCGTTTTCGTCTCTTCGTATGTGCATCCCTTTCCATGTTTCCACATTCACTGTCCTTTGCCACATATCCAGCACCATCCTGCTCAAAAACATTTAAACGCACAATTTGATTTCCACCCTCCGCCCCGTGTCTATCATTCCCTGTTGCAACCTCCACAAGCCGATTCAAGAGGTTAAACTCAAGCTTCAACTTGATACTGTAGACGATAGCTTTGTAAGCTGTCTGAAAGTCGTAAAAGTCCGCAAATTCGAGGACCAGGATCGGGATGTCGAGGAGGATTATGATAACGTTGACAAAGAGTAGGTGTCTTCTCATTCGTCGAACACCTTTTCGGTGTAAAAGCCCTTCTGTCCCAAAGAATGAGGAGCACGCTTTGATGTATATGGCCGAGATGATAAGTTCTTGGAAAAAGAAGACCGTGACTTGAATCTTCTCGTAGATCTGATAAGGATGGACCCATGGATTTCTGTCGCTGCTGTTGGCGCCGTACATGAGAATAATAATCGGAATATGCAAGATAATAGCATTGGTGATAATCATAGCCAGCACAAGCTTTAGAATAAAATGGTTCCAGAAAATAAGGTGCAGTCGAGAGTATAAAACGAGCGATTGGCCCGTGACCATCAAAACCCAGCCAACAGAAATAAGCGTGATATATAAAACAAAGTTATCAGAAAAGACCAAGTTCTTGAGAAGGAAACCAATAGTATGAGGTGCGATTCCATTCGTAGCAGCCAGAAAGCTCCAAAAGTACAAGCTCTTCCACGTCCTGAACGTCGTGAGGATAAGAACGTTGAGCTCAATAACATTGTACAGGGAAATGCCCATGCAGACTGCAATTGGTATCGTTATCGAGGGGCTGCGCTGGTCGTCGCCGCCAGAGTAGCCCATCTCGAAGGCGCCTCGAAGGCAGAGTTGTCTCGTCAGCTCATACTGTGAGATCAAGAGGAGAAAGTGGAGGAGGGAGATGTCAGATTTGTAGATCAGGCAGGGGGGGCAGTGTGTTGATGGATACCCGCTGAAGGATTCTTATTACCGGGAACGTTTCCTCCGGGGAAGAGGAAGTGGCTTGTTTGTTGGGATGTAACTGGTTTGCTTTGCCACTGGTGTCAGTGATATTACATTACCTGCTTGATATGGGCATAGATAATCACAGACTTTCGGGGAGCTATTCCGCCCGAATGAATTGCTAATTCGGCATGTTATTCTTATTATTCCTTAATTATACACTTTGATCATATATCTGATTGCTTAGAAGAGGCCAATGCTCTTACATTGTACCATCATCGCTCTGCTTCCCATGTGAAGATCAACTCCCGATCCTAATCATCCAACCACCACGGAGTAATCTTAGCGTCTTTTACCCCGCGAACTAAAATAAGGGGCAATCAAAGAAATGAAACGCGCCATTGGATACAGAGTTTATATCCCTGCATATGGATTCAAATCTCATCTCGCTTTGGGGGATCCTCATTCACTTGGTAGCGAACACTTGCTCACGTCAAATCACGAAAGTAAGGCGGGAATAAATATCTGAGAGCTGTGATAGTTTGAGACATAGCACGTAACCCTGCTTGAGGCTGACAGACTGAGACATTCGGGCCAATGGAGGTACAGAGTTCAGCTTCTGATGCCGAGTGCTGGTGATGAATCACATGTAATAAATTGAGCCGCGGAAGATATCTTCTTTCCGACCCTGGTCGAGCTGGAAGTCTCTACAAAGCCTTCTTATCAATCCACTTGACATGTCCAAACTTCCCTTCAGGAGTCTGAAATACATCCGCAGGCGCTCTATAAGGCTTGACCTCTGCATCCGTCAAGACTCTCGTAACATTACTCGCATTCTCAGCTTCAACATTATATCCCGGCCCATGATCGTTCCACGTCGCCATGAAGGTGTAATTATCAACTCTTGGCGTCAACTTGCTCCATTCGATGTACCCAGCAGGCAGGATCACAGCATCGAAGTAAGACTGCATGAAGATTGACTTGTGCTGCGAGTTCCATGGTCGGCCTAGGGCACATTTTCCAACAAAGTTTGTAGCAATGGTGGAGTTTACGGGGATCAGCTGTGAGTTGTCGATATAGACACCATATTTGTTGGTGAAGGTCGTGTTGGTGCCTTTCCAAGCTGTGATGCCGCCTCCGCAGCCTCGCAGAGATAGAGTCGATTTTTCGATCCATGCTGTACCGAAACCATACAGGAAGTCAGTCTCTCCAGCAATGATATTATCGTAGAAGTAAGCATTTCCAAGTTTTCCAACATAGACCTACAAAGTCAGCTAAAGTTTCATCTTCGAGCAATGAAGACTTACAGTGTCTTGGTAAGAGTAGAATCCGCAAGAGTAAAAGCCAGCATTGGCCCGGCTCACACCAACCGCATGCGCAGGTCCAGAAGATCTCGGCGCAAAATCATTCCTGAAGTCAATGTTGTACGCTCTGAAGTCTGTACATCCGAATGGCGTGTCCGCAGGCACAGGAAAGCCCGTAGGTCCAGATCCGGTCAACGTAGCGTTGAAATTAGGTCCAACGGTGAGTACACTCGTGAACACATTATCACTCAAACTGCCATTGTTCGTATTCGCAAGGTTGAACCAGATCTGAACGTCGTTCTGAGCGGTGGTGTTGACGTCGATATCAGCGTAGAGATCCTTGACCCAGGGTTTGTTTGAAGCACCGATCAGATGGAGAGGACCTCGGCGGGTGACGTTCAATTGCTCGCTGTAGTTGCCAGGCGCGATGAGAATGTGGCCTGCGGTTGTTGTGTTACCCAAAGAGTCGATGGCGTCTTGGATGGAGGAAAAGTCTGCTCGTGGATCATTCTTGGCTACGAAGAGAGTGCCTTTGGGACATCCTTCTGTTGCATGCTTTGTCTGCCGTTGACATTTTTTGTACGTGTCAACGGGTCCTTTGGGGGAAGCAGTCGCAGCGGAAAAAAGAGTCGCGGCGATAATTGCCGTCCTGACGATGAAGCCCTTCATTTCGAGATACGTGACACTTGGTCCAAAACAAAATACTACGGTCTTCAAGTCATTATATATATCTACTAGTTTAGCCTCGCATTGGCTGATCCTCCTTCATTTAAACCCCCAAAGCATATAACCAGATCCAAACTCGCTTGCAAAAATCCACAAATCACATTCGAGAAAGTATATTATCTGCAAAGCTTGTTCGGGTATTCAATGCCGTAGCTAATATAATTCTCGATGAGCCCACGGCAATGGAACCTCACCAACGGTACCTAGTTCTGTCAAGGCACGATCGGTAATTAAAATTCCACCAACGAACGCGTTGAATTGGAAGTTCGTAGCGGAGAAGTGACGATGCTCAGATTGGGGTCTTTGCTGGGGAGCAGGATCAGGCTAATTGGGATTGGGGTTCTGCGGGGATGGCATGCCCCCACGGGGTAATTCTTGTTCTGACTCTAAAGAGAACGAGAATGAGTATTTCCAGGATAGTTTGAGCAGAGGTTGGTAAGCAGTTTCTCTTATCTTGAGATAGGTGAAGGGTATCTGGTGTGGCATTGCTACTCCGCAGACTTATCGCGATCAAGGCCACATGCTTCACCTCTGTGGCATCATGCCAATACATTGCAACACTTACTTTCATGCGCAACAGGTATTAAACTTAATTTATAAGTCTATAAAGTGGCAGTGCTCTGTATTTATGGTTAACATTACGACTATCTCCACTCATCCCCTTATATTGATGAAACAAGCTTGAAGGCGATCAGGAATCATTCTACCTCCTGCGGCTCAACCTCTCGGCCCCTAAACCTCCCCTTCTGGTCACTATAGCCGCTTCATCAGATGAATCACTCATGCAACATCACATCAAACCTCTATCAAGATTGCCAAGCCCGACATGTCTGCCCACATACCGAAAGCCACGCATGCCCGTTTCAAAACCCTATATCAATTTGTCACTGTTCTTAATGCACACAAACATGAAATATCACTCTAAAACATGAATCAAGATACAAAACAAGGGAAAAACACATCTCGGTTATATATCCAAGTGGCTGATGAAACTCTCTCGCCGCCCACGTAACCGTACTCTGAAACAAGCAGAGTTTGCAAAACATCTTGGCTGCTGGCGAATTTGTAATATCTTGCGAAAGAGCAACTCTATCCAGATTCTCGTCTCAGCTCGAGTTTCGGCCCAGAGATGAGGCTCAGCATGTGCCCGATCATCAGTGATTTCAAAATTGTTATAAGATTATCTTGAGTTGCAGTCGGAAATAATGGTCTGATTCACAGATCAGTCCTATCCTTCTTACCTTCTTTGAGTTATCGAAATTATCTTCTTTCTTTTTACCCTCCTGGTGAGGATTTATAATTGTTAATTTCAGTTTTGCTAGTTGGCTGGGCCTTCTTTACTATCCACTCATTTCCAACCGACTTTTGAGTTTCGTTTTCGTTGATAATATTCAAGATGTTGGCCAAGACTTTCTTGTGGGCTGCTGTTGCTACTGCTATGCCACTCGTTGAAATGTCCCCACGAGAACTTCATGAACTCGAACGCCATCAGCCAGTCTCGAGTAAGCCCTCTTCACACTCTTCCAAGGAGTCACACTAACACTTCCCAGTCAGGAAGAATCCACCCCTCGAAGCCCGAGCCAACAGAATCATCCCCGTTGTCGTTGGCGGTGCTCAAGATACCTTCGTTCCGAACATGATTCGAGCAGCTGCCGGAGACGTGATCCAGTTCCAGTTCAGTTCTGGAAACCATACTGTCACTCAAAGCTCTGAAGACTCTCCATGCCAGCCACTCCAGGCTACACAGTCTGGGGTTATTCACAGTGGTCATATTCCTTTCCAGGCTGGCCAGACAACGGTTGGAACATTTAATGTTCCACTAAACAACACGGAGTCCATCTATTTGTACTGTGCTACTGGGCCGCACTGTCAGATCGGTCAGGTGATGGCCATCAACCCGTAAGTTCGCCTCCACTCTGTACGACACAGCTACTAACCAGCCCCAGCCCCTCTGAAGAGAACTTGGTCCAGTTCTCCAAGAAGGCAGCTGGTGCCTTGGCCAACGTCGACGCTGGTGCAGCTACAGGCGGAACAGTAGGAGAGATTCCGTTGGCAGATGCAGCGTTTACTCCGGCTGAGGAAGAAGCTCCGCCTGCGCCCCCTGCTGAGAGTTCTCCTGCTGCAAGCCCTCCTGTACCTCCTGCACCTCCTGCACCTCCTGCACCCTCTGCACCTTCAGCCCCTGCTCCTCCAGCTGAGACGCCTTCCAGCACTCCTGGAGCAGCGGCCATGGAAGCACATCACCGCCTGGGATATTAGGGGGCGAGTCTGAAGAATGGCTAAGGAAATCTCCAGTTTAAGGCCCTTTAAAACCTTCAGATCTTTAGTCAAATACAGCCTGCAACATACTGATCTCAAACATTGTTTTTGCTTCTCATCCTCATCCAACATGAAACGGACTCTGCGTAATGTCGTTAGCTTTTTATCCTTTTCTTCGTATCACAACCTTTTTAAATTCAGCATCATCTATGTCCCATTGTACTACATCCTAGAAATGCCATAAGAGGCAGTTACCTCAGGGAGCGAGAAACCTTCCGATGTTGGGTCATGGTGTCAAAGTAATCTCATCTAAAGCTTTTGTAAGATGCTTATACTAAGCTCACCTAATTCTTTCTGTCACTTGATAAGGACAACACTGCTGAAAGTGTGAGCCCATCCTATTTTGCTTGTTCGGGCTGAATCACGGTGCATCACTCACTGACTGTGTATCCTAGCAGTTACTTCTTTCTCCTCTCTCACCCTTCCGACTCTGCAAGCTCATCCCCGGCTGGGCACTCGCAGTCATCACATCACCATGGCTCTGCTTTCTCTTCCTCCAGAGATCGTTGAAAAAATATGCGAGTTCTTCTGCAGCCACTGTCAAACTGAGCCTTTATCTCACTTCTTCCACGAACAAACCCTTATCACACCTTCTCCAGATCAAATATGGGAACATGATGCTGAAGGAGCCGAAACCCTCGTCAATCTCTCCAAGACTTGTCAAGCTCTCAAAACGCTGACTCTCCCCCATCTCTACCACCGAACTCGACCCGAGAGACATATCACCGATGCTTTGGAATTCAGCGTCTATAGCCAAGATCACGGTCTTGAAGTCCTGAAATTCGCCCGCAGTCTCAGTCTGACGGATACTATGGTGCGCAGGGACAACGGTGGTTACAGGTTTGACGCCGCGCTGAAGATGATGCCAAATATTCAGCTTTTGCACTTAACCTTCTACTTATTCAATTGTGAGCGCACTCTCTTCAAATCAGCAAGGTTAGAATCACTGCGATATGTACACATCGAGGGTCTTGACCTAGACCCAGCGACAGGGGAACCTCGCAACCTGGCCCAGAAATATGCCGATTTGTTCAAACAGGCACCCAGGATTGATACACTGGTCATTCGAGTCGATGGGTTGTCGTGGTCGTCAAGGTCAATGGGACTTGGAAATGTCAGATGCCTCAAACTCGTCAACACCTGTGTTAGCCAAAGGGATCTCAGCTTTCTTGTTGGTTCATGCCCACAGCTTGAGCGATTTGTATTCATCGTCCGTGGAAAGACCATGACTGGGCATGAAATGGACCGCGGTTACGCGACACTCCAGACGCTTCCGCAAATCCTTTCTCTACGTCGGGATACACTACGCTACCTCGAAGTTTACTGCAGATACCGGCCGCGTTATAGAGTTGCGCTTGCTGCTCGGAACGCCATCATGAGCTCGCTCAAGGATTTGATCAACCTTGAAACAATCGTCTTGGGCGGTCAGACCTCCCCTTTCAAGGTGGATGAGACGAGACAACCACCCAAATATTGCCTTGTCGATCTGCTTCCACCATCAATCCGCAGCGTCAGTATCGAATCAACTCACCAAAACCTTTACGAACCTATGTGCGTTCTGGCTGAGGCTATAAGGAGCGGTTCGTTTACAAAGCTCAAGGAGGTCCGACAGTATAATTTCGACATGGAAAGGGCTTTTAGGCTTGCACAATATGAGGCGTTGAACAATGATACGTCTCGAAAGACAGAGGGACTCGGGCAGCGAAACAACTTCGACGAGGAAAAGATCTTCTTTCATGATATGCTATTGGAGCTGAGCAAGGGATGCAATGTGTCGTTTTCTGTCTGCGAGGAGAAACTCTTCATACGCGACCCTTTAGCGTAGACTTGCTGCACTACTTCATGGGAGTTTGTGGATGGCGGTATAGATAGGATGCCTGTCCTTGTCAGTTGAAGGTCAGGAAGCATTTAGAAAACAACTGCGTTCTCGAGTTACCTCCTGGCATTATGATTATATCCCAGAACACTCTTAGTACTTCAGTGACTAAGAACGAATGTTTTGCCAAGTATGGGTTACCGTTCTCTGCATCTGCCTAGTGATATGTGTATAGCTTCGCATCCATTCAGTAACAGCCGCCAAGTTTGAACTCAGTAGCCATGTTTTATCTATATCTAAGTCAATTTCGCTCTTTGCCCCCTTGTGGCTTCTTGTGCTACCTTAGGGCAGTCCAGCCTAGTGTGCAGGAAGCTTCAGCTGCATAGACTATCTCAGCATTCACGCATTTCCCTCGCGTAAAGACCAATCATCGCGTCACTGTTTCTTTGCTTGTGTAACACTCACTCATATAAATCTTCTGAAGCACACCGACTCTTTCTTATTTTCCTTTTCCTTTTCCTTTTCCCATTTGTACTTCGCATCTAGCACAACATGATCAAAACTGCTCTCGATCATATGCCTCCAGAGATTCTGGCCGAAATATGTTGGTATCTCTGCAGCCACTGCACAAACGATCATCTGAGTCACTTTCCCCAGCCAAACTCACTCACGACTCCTGAGCCCAGTAAATTATGGAAGACGCCATCTGCTGGAGACACCACCGGCCTTCTGAGCCTTGTACGGACTTGTCGCGTCCTGAACAAGGTTGCGACGCCATATCTCTACCACAACATCGACGCAAGAGGATGGCCAGAGAAGAAGATCACGGAATTCCTAAGAAATCGCCGCCAGCTCCAGGAGAGATCTTTCGCCCGACGTCTGACATATAGGTTCGACCCGTTCCCCTTGTATACTCTATTGTGCAGGATGCCTGGTCTCCAGCAACTCTCTTTGGTAGACCACCGTATCTGCTCCGCTCAGACACTCGCAAGCAAAACCCAGAAAAAGCTGCATGATCTGCGATATCTGCACCTCGAACACGCGCATTCTGACCTCAGCACACTGGAGAACTTGTTCGAAATGGCACCAAACATCAAGACACTTGTCATCGAGTCCCATTGTCTCGAGTGGAAGACGAACCCGCAGGACCCTCCCACAATGCCGCTTGCAAACCTCACTAGTCTGAAGCTCTTCAACGTAACTGTCGGCTCGGACACTATAGAACGGATCCTCGAGAAATGCGGCCCTCTCGAGTCATTCATATACACAGGCCAGGTGAGAGGGTCTGTAACGCCCTTGAACCTCTCATTCGCACTCGACAAATGCTCTTCGACCTTGCGTTACCTAGAATGCTGCTGGCACTCAATGAACGAGATAAATCCTCTATCCTTACTCCTCCGTTCGCTCAAGACGTTTGAAAGACTACAGACGTTGGTTCTTGGTGGAGATTCCCTTTTCATTGGAATATCCGACACGAATGAGGTCGCCCATACCCTTTCAGTAAAGACCCTTGACCCGACAAGTCTTGTCGAACTTCTCCCCGCCTCCATCGTTGAAGTTCGGATCGACTCGAGACACCTCCACCGTGATATGTACAAGCCTATGGTAGCATTGTGCCAGGCAAAACAAGCCGGGTCGTTTCCGGAACTTCGGTCCTTCCTGCAGAGCAACTTCGATGTCTGTAAGGTTCACTACACCTCGGGAGACCTCAGCAGACTATCTGAGAAACATGGGATCTTGTTCCAGCAAGACACTAGGTCTATATTCCCACTGCCTGTGGCCCCTCCTCAAAGGACCTTTATGCTGACGCGCATTCCCGGCGGCACTGAAGCCACATTCCCTGAAGACTTTTCGTCGGGTTGGTTTTAGGACAACCTGTCGAGGTGGAATGATTGATGCGCTGGTATGAAAGAGTGCAGAGTACAACACAGTCATGTATACAGTCTATGATAGCAATACAATCCATGCGCTACAGCATCTTACTTATAGTTTCATGGTTTCTTACCGCTCTCATTTGCAGTAATCCGAAATAGCGTTGTGCAATCGAAGATTGGCGAATTAGGGAGTGGATTCTAACTCAATTAGATCTCACCATTTGTGTGACTCATTCACGATCCTTGGACGCTAAGCTATACGCGCATATACGAGCCTCACCCAGAATCTCCTGCCAAGAAAACTGCATAGCCCGGGTATTTCTTCTGAAAAAAGCCATAATCACAAGACTATCTCGGTAGCCCAAGCAATTCAGCCTTCGTAAACCATTATGGAGGTAGCCCAGCACTTCATCAGGGCAGAGAACCTGAATGACGTCCAAATCGCCGGCCAAGGTCTCGAATGCCTCGTTTATAAAGCCAGCTCTCCATCATATGGTCCAGTCGTTCTCAGAATGCCCAGAGTCAAGGTCTACCAAAACGCCAATGACCCAAACACCGATGCCCGTGATCTCATCCAACAAGAGATGAAGATCTACAAGCTTCTCCAAAGCGGATCCGTACCTGTACCCAAAGCATACAAGTATCTTGAAGAAGACGGTTATCCAGCGATGTTGTGCGAGTACGTGGACGACGACGGAACAGAGATCACGTTTGAAGAGATGGGTCGTGTAGCGGCGATGATACACTCTACGCCGCTATCTGATCCGACGATGAAGACAGTGGCCTCGGAAACGGACGATGTGTTCTCCGCGATTGAACAAAGGCTCAAAAGACGCTTCTCAGTGCTCTCCCAAATAATCCCCGAAGCTTCAAGCTGGATAACAAACTGGGATCACATCCACACCATCCTCGAAGGTCTCAAGCGCTTCCCTTCAAGTCTACTTCACATGGATTTTCGCGACGTCAATCTCCGACATCAAAATGGACGAATAAGCGCCGTGATTGACTGGACAAACGCCCTCGTCGGCCCAGCAGCTATTGACATCTTTCGCACGCTGGAGTTCAGTCAACTCGACGAGAGCTTCGTCAAAGGGTACACCGACATAAGTACCTGGCCTGATGTCGCATTCCAGGAGGAATGCTTACTAAGGCTAGATGCTGCGCTTGTGCTGGCGCTTGTGTTCACATCGGAGGCACCTGATGCTGAGAGGGCCGAGGTTGCGTTGGCGAGGGTGAAGGAGCTCTCAAAGACTTTGGCGGAAACTACGTTGCACGAATGATCAAATTTTGCTGAAATGGCCTTATTCTGGTCATGGATAAGGCAAAAGGAATGAGATTTCAACGAGTTAATGGTACGGATTGGCGTGGTGGAATGGACTGGTTGGTTGCATTGAAAGGCGTTACTCAACTTACGCGAGCAATTAAACTGTTTTGTTACTGTATTCTGGTCTATTGAAGAAACATCTGCACTTCTTATTTGTGGCATCTCTCCAAAGAGCGTCGAGATTCGCCTCTGGTTAAGAGGATGTGTCTTGTGTATCTAAAGTCTCGTCGGGGCCATTCACACTCAAGCCTAGCCTCAGCGGCAATACCTTCAAGCCAATGTCCATCGCACAGGTTCACAAGCATCATGCAGAAATTATTCTTAGATATTGTATTAGTCTATTGTCGTAAAAGTATGTGAATGTATATATGCAGTCTATCGTCCACCCCAATGCACCAGCTTATCATGGCACTTATCCCAGCCCTCAAAGTACGGCTTTCTCCTCTCATCACCCGCACCCCCAGCTCGCGCGAGATACTCCAGAACCATGTTTCCCCAAAGCCAACTCGCAGGTCCCTTGCCTGGATGCGTCTGATCCTTATACAGCATCGACAACGATGAGATCAAGCGTCCCCACTCAAACACTTCATGCCCTGCCTTCTCCGCCGTCGCGCGAGCAAGTCTCTCCAGATCATAGATGCTTGCGTCTCTAGCATCACTCTCGCGGTGCATAGTCATGGCGCGGAACATAACAGGCGCGTCCCCGAACTCAGTGTGTATTCTCTCAACAAACGTGCGGACCCGAGCAGCAACGAAACGGATTTCTTGCCAGACTAGCTGACGAACGCGAGTTCCCATGGGATACACGTCTTTCTCATGGTTAGCTTCACCCGCTTCCCAGAACGCGCGCTGGTCCCAGAGGCCGTTTTGCCAGAGGATCAGATCTGGGTGACCGTTTGGACCGCGGACTTGGTCGTGGAGAGGAGTCCAGTATTTTTCCCATCGTTCTTCGAGGGAGATCTCCTCCATATCGTCCATCCACCACCAATCAGGTCGGTATGTCATACTGCCGGCGAAGTGCCAGTGGTGGAATGTCAAGTTGAACTCGGGGATATCGCACGAGGCGATGGTGTGTGGCTTAGGCTGCTTCATGCCGCGCTTGAACTCGCCACAGAAGAATTGCATCATGAATCGATCAACTGAATCGCTGAAGAGGATGATGCGACGGCCCCAGAGCCAGCCGAAGCCGCCGTCATCCTTCATCTCAGCAAACGCCTGAACGCTCGCCTCGCCATCGGCATTTATCGCCTTCTTCCGTCGGTTGCTCTCGGCAATTGCCTCAGCAAGCCATTGTCGCGGCGTAGAAGCAAGTTCGACGAATTCATCTTCAGGTTGCGTAGCATTAAAGATGACATCTCCAGCCGCAGGATACACAGCATAATCGGGCGCATCCGCCTCGAGCAGGTCATCTGTAAAGGGGATCCATTGTGTCTTCTTATACTGATCGGTGCCGTTTATATCAGCGGGAATATAAAGATAGCCCGGTCTTCGATACGGATCCTCGCAGTTCAACTCTTGAACTTCAGGCGTAGAAGTGTTGGAGGCGGTGTTGTTCTGTGGTGATCTGTAGTAAAGTTAAACAATCGTTAGCGCAAGCCAAGATCAATGCCAAGTTTTTTCGCGCGATGTCATCAATTCCGGGGGAGTCCAACGGTCGGCGAGACTAAGGAATTTTGACTTACGGATACGAGAAAGCACTATCCCAATACTCTTCAGCTTTGTTATGTGCGTATACCCACGGAACTTCTAATGATTCTTGGAAAAATGTGAAAACAACAATGAAAAAAGAGAGAATGGCTGCGACGGTAACGCCCGTCACCAATGGAGACCGCGACATTGTAGACATCATCATCGAGACGACGTTTCTAAGAAAAAGTATAAAAAGAGTGGCCAAGACAACACGGAACAAACAAGAGAAAGGGAAGAAGTAACATCAATTGAACCACCGGGATCGTACTCTATAAAACTCACGCTCCTTATCCCAAACACTCCATCTTCGATCCCATCGCTCCAAAGAACCCAAGAGCAGATTGTTGATCGTTCCCCACTACCCCTTAATAACCTGCTACATGATTTGATGTCGGAGGGTATAAGAAACAAGGAATAACGTCGGACGCGTAACAGAAGCGGCAGTTATTGCACGGGATTATTTAACTTCTGACACTGGGCACATGGGTCCCTTGGTTTCAGATTGTGGGTTCGCACGTATCGGATGCGAATAAGTCTGAGGCGATCGCAATGAGTGCGGTTCCACTTGATGATGAACTATGTCATCGCGGCTGAAGAAAATTCATTTGAAGTGATAAAGATTATAGTCATGCGAGATTTGTTCTGCGAGATGAAGTTCACGGGCTGAGATCATGAAGCATTGGAAGAGTGGTAACGTGGTTGAGTTGAGAAGCTAATTTAAGCTTACCGATCTTTAAAACGCCTCGGTTCTAGAATCATGCACAAAAGCAGCGCCACTGCCAAGATGAGCTTGGCAACTCTAATCAACAGCTAAGCCAAACAGTCAAGCTAGACGTTGGGTACCCGGAGCAGCTGAAAATCCCTTACAGACGTCATTCTCTAATTGAATTGAAACAAACACCACATGCAAAAAGCTGTAAGGACAAACCATCTGGAACGACTTTGGGACACTGGTGGGGAAAAAAGAAAAGTCGACCACGCCAGGAGTCGAACCTGGAATCTCTAGAGATTTCTCGATTTGCTCGAAAGCCGAAATCTAGCGCCTTAGCCATTAGGCCACGCGGCCCGATCATGATTGTTGAAGGACTAGGGTGTCAGCGGCATACATGAATGGAGCCGGAACCTGTTTCTCGATTGAGATCCGCTCATTCAATCATGCGCTTGGGCCATGGTTTGGCTATTGATGCGTTGTGGACTGTTAAGGCTGCCGTGAGGCTACATTCCATGTCTTGCGTGCATTGACTTTGTGTTGCCGTGGCTGTGAACTGAGTTTCTCGAACACTTTGCTTGTTTCACATGCCACGACTCAAGAACTATGGACAATGAAGAAGAAGCTGGCCCTTGAGCTCAACGGGAGTACATATCTAGTAAATGCTACCATGGCATTTCATGCACAAAGAACTCAAACAGAATATCTCATATACAATATTCTGATCCTTCAAATACTTCCAGCCTCACCTTCGCACAGCCTTCACGCTCTAGTCGCCGATTACACTGAACTGAACTCAAAAAACGTCAGCGCTACAGCAACACCGGTCGGCTCGGGCGGTATGGATTGTCTTGGGATATCGGTAGGTATCTTAAGACTGTGATTGCATCTTCAACTTGAGTCGTAACGTGATGTGATGAAATGGTTGTGTGTGATAAGACTTGGCTGTCATGGCGTCTTGTGAGGATGCGTTGACAGGCAGGGTTTATTCCATCCAGCGATGAACCGCAACACCACCACAACACCTCTTAAATCACAAGCACAGCCTATCCTCAAGATACTATTAGCAAAGGCTATAAAACTTCATCTCTTTTATGATACCAGCTCAACCCAAACCAATGCATTCTTTGCCGTTCGTCAACAACAGCTTAAGTGATGCTTCAAAGCAAACCCCGACTTCCGAACACCAACCTCCACAGTCCCCCCCGGCCCATCGCCTCTTCATAGAGAGCAATTGCGTCAGGAACAGCTCGATGGCAGCATTGCCGCGCCCGATGGCACAATGCGCCAGGCCTAGCCAATCACCACGCATACACAGCACGCAATTGCGAGCCTTGCCCCTCTGGGGCCAAGTGAGGGGCTGATTATGGTGGGGGGACACCCTTTTTAGTGAGGGGTGTTGTATCTGTATCGTGATGCTTCCTTTTTTTGGCGGGGTTGTCATGATGGGCCTTTAGAACTTCATTAACACGGTCAGAGATATTATGACTGGGATAGCTTGAGTAACTAAATAGTAATCCAGTCAGAAGAGTTAAATATGTGTTAGTTACTCGAAAATGGGATACTCGTACACATGAGGAATGGAATATTCAGGATCTGGGTGGTTACCGTTGCAACGCCAATACTAACATCCGAGCACCCCCCAAAGCTTGGCTTTCCAATCACCAATATCTCTACCTTCGTGGCGTATTCAAATTGCCCGGGCCAGACAACCCAGATCGTCATCTTAGCTTAATAACGCAAGACTTCCAATCTGCCACTAAACACGTTCTGCTCCAACAAGGTGCATTCTAAGCCAAGCTCCCTCCCCAAGAAACCACATCTCCCTATATAATCCCCCCTCTCCACCCCTCCCTACCTCCAAACACCTTGTTCTCTTCATATTTCTTTTCATCACTCAACAAATCTAACTCAAAATGTCTGCTCCCGCTCCCCTTCGTCTGGGCTCTATCGCCCCCAACTTCCAGGCCGAGACCACAAAGGGCAAGATTGACTTCCACGAGTTCATCGGCGACAACTGGGTCATCCTCTTCTCCCACCCCGAGGACTACACTCCCGTCTGCACCACTGAGCTCGGTGCTTTCGCCAAGCTCCAGCCTGAGTTCACCAAGCGTGGTGTCAAGCTGATTGGTCTCTCTGCCAACACCATTGAGTCCCACGAGGGATGGATCAAGGATATTGGTGAGGTCACCGGCGGCAACGTCGAGTTCCCCATCATTGGCGACAAGCAGCGCCAGGTTTCTCTCCTCTACGACATGTAAGTTCAGGTCTTCTGAGACATGGCTGGATTTAAGCTAATGGTGTCCAGGATCGACCAGCAGGATGCTACCAACGTCGATGAGAAGGGCATTGCCTTCACCATCCGATCCGTCTTCATCATCGACCCCAAGAAGACCATCCGCACCATCTTCTCCTACCCCGCCTCCACCGGCCGCAACGCCGCCGAGGTCCTCCGCGTCATCGACTCCCTCCAGACCGGTGACAAGTACCGCATCACCACCCCTATCAACTGGGTCCCCGGTGAGGACGTCATCGTCCATCCCTCGGTCAAGAACGAGGAGGCCAAGACCCTCTTCCCTGAGTTCCGTATCGTCAAGCCTTACCTCCGATTCACCCCCCTCGCCAAGGAGAAGGTTCTTCCCCCCCAGTAAATTAGTTGCGAAAAAAAGCGGTTTAATGTTATGATACCTTTGCAGATGAGCGCAAAAAGGACGGGGAATTAGTACGCCATGAGATTGAGGTCTTGTGATGGAACGACCGGTCCGGAATAGATTAGTCTAAATTTGAGCCATTTGTGATAGCTCTGAGATGAAATAAATGAAGAAATGATCAAACCATCTGAATCAGTATCCGTGAAGTCATCAGAACCGCTGTTTATTGTTGACACGTCCCTCATGCGACGAAGTTATTTCTGATCGCGGGGTTTCGGGCCATCGGTCACCGATACCGGCCTCAAGCTTTCAGGGTCCACACAAGCTTGTGAATCCATCATAGCTCGGCGGAGCAAGATAGCTAGGCTACGCATGATGACCTCAAGAAGGTAATTGTTAATCAAGCACGTATATTTAGGGGTGGTACGTAGGATTCGGATCTTGAGCTTTGAGACCGTTGCCTCTCATTACTTATCCTGTGTACACAAGACACCCATGAGCTGTAACTGAAGAAGGCGATGCATAAGGAAAGTTGGTACGTTTATAACTCTGTCATTTTATTCGTAGTGTAGAGGTATGAACTCGTGTATTACCGCAAATGGAAGCCCTGTCTCGTTGTACTGTGTTAGGATCATTCGAACCAGACTCTATTCCATTATACTCCTCCAACGCTCCAAGCTCACTTCTTCACAAACTCAATCTTTCGAGCCAGCCAACATCCGATAGTTACCCCAACGACACCACCCTTCTTATCCCTATGGAACACAAGTGTCCAGTCCCCAGGCGGCTTTGCATCCATCCCTCTCGGGTTCGCAAGCGCCCAGACATCCCCTCCGAGATATCTCATGAACTGAGCTGGACTATGACCCAAGAACCCCTCAAACGTACCAAACATGAGTCCACCTTGGTCCACGCAGTGGAACGTAGAGCCAATCTCTTCGGAGTAAAAGTCTCCAGTGAAAGCTGAGTTTTCAACAGGTGTATCGCCGATCTTGAGGCGCTTCGCGTTAAGAGTTCTGTTCTCCTTCAGACGGTGGATTCGAAGATCATCACCGTCAACGACAGCTACCATTGCGCGGGATTCGCCACGCTCAGGATCCGTCAGATTGACAGGCTCGGCGTAATTGGCGTAGTTAACCACGATCTGTCCCTTTTTACCATTCTTGATCGTGACAGCCAATTGAGTGCCATCGTCGAGATAGATACCCGGCCAAGCAGGTGATGCATCGACAAGCGTAGGCGGCGGAGGTTTTTGAAGAGCCAGAGTAGTCTGGATGATATGTTCGACAAGTGTTGCTGCATCAGCTTCATGGTTGAACATGGCCACAACTGAAAGACGCTCTTCTGGTACATGAGCCCGATAAAGTCTGAACCCACGAAGAGCACCACCGTGACCAATTCCAGACACACTGCCATATTGACTGTGACCAAGACCCTGGGAGTATATCGAAGGAACACCGTCTGTGAAAGGCGTTGGCTTGAAGATTGCGCGGTACCAGCTGGTAGGATCGAACAGGCTACGATCCAGGAACGACTCGTAGGCGATCATGTCACCGAGTGAAGCGATGATACCTGCATCGCCAGCCCACTCGATGCGATTCTCCGCAGGGATATAACCTCTGTCTTCATCGCCTTCATATCCAACGCAAGGCGGTGGAAGTTTCGCCGTGTCTGCACCAAGCTGAGCAGTCTTCATACCAGCCGGTCCAAAGATGCGTGCATTGAGGAGATCTGAGAGCGACTCCCCCGTAGTAGCCTCGACGACTCGCGCTACGATGTTGAAGTTGGTGTTGCAGTAAGAGTACTCCGTGCCGGGCGTGAAATGCGTCGACTTGATCGTCTTCAATACCTTCTCATTGTGCTCGGCGATCGAGTAAGGATCCTCAGGCTTCGCACCCCAGAGTAACGTAATAGCCCAGTAGTCGCGAATGCCAGATCGATTGTTGCACAGGTGATCAATCTTCAACTCCCCAGTTTTGGCAAGCTCTGGAAGAATCTCTTTCAACTTATCCTCAAACTGCTCCTTCACATCCCCCTTCTCCGCCAACTTTGGCGTCGGGTTCTTTTCCAGATCCGCAACTAGTCCACAGAGCATCTGCTTTGAGATCGAGCATATAGGAATCAGCGTATCATCCGCCATTGGGATTCTGCGGTTGAAGTCGGCGTAGCCCCAGACACGCTGATCAACGAGGGCTCCATCTGAGAGGACGGCGACTGCACCGCCTGGACCGCGGATGCGGGCAGGGATCGCCTTTAGGATACCTTGGACTATTTCCTTAGATACGGGCATTTTGTGATGATGGTGTTGATGGCGATGAGTGCGGGGTTGAGATTGAGTGAGACCACATTATACAGGAGCCAGTGTCGTAATTGGAAGGTGGGACAACTGGATGCACTTTGATAGCACAGCAACTACGAGGATCCTCATTGTGTGGATAATCCATACAACATCACGGCCATACAAAACTGAATTAACATTATCTTCTGATCGGCGAGAGTATAGGATCACAATTTAGTTGCCTCGTGAACTTGTTTGCTCGATTACTAGATGTGGCCTGAGCTAACCTGGAGCTGTCAGATATCAGTTTGCTGAGACAACTTAGCAAGTTTTGTTTGCTGTGTCATATCGCATCCTGGCCTGAAGTATTAATATTTGTAGGGACTATAGCTGGAGATTGATCTACAAGCATGACACTCCCAAGCTGAGAAAGCCACAGCTGACTCAGAGTTTCGTCGAGCCGCCGGTAAGCATAAAGATCATCAGTCACCTAACTAAAGTGTGCAATACGCGCAACGGTCATACGTCGTCAATTATTATCTGATAGGATATGAGAAACTTACCAATTCCATATAGCAGGCTTCCTTCGAGGAGTCTGCAGCTAACAACTGACCAGGCCCAAATGTAGCCCATAGCCTCAATTCCCATTCATAACTAACCTCTTGCTTTATCGACATAGGCTTGACTATCCTCAAAACAAGATATTGACACTTTGGAATTTGATCACATCTAAGAAGGGCTGTTCTGATTTGCTTCAAGCCCATTCATTGAAGGTAGCAAGAGCCCTGGCGGGCTACCTCATAGAGACAACGTAGACAGAGCATCAAAGCTCAAGTCATCAGTGGACGAAAGCCTCTGCTTCTACGTTAGTCCACTATATGCAGTGCTTAGAACTTAGCCAAATATTGTATATCGCGTGCCTAGAAACATGAGAGTCGGTTCGTGTTGTATCCTTGTCGTCTTGCTTGACCATAATAGCGTGGCATAAGCAGCCACAACTACCACATTCAGTTCACATAACACACATTATGGATCTATTATATTGAATACCGAAACTAACTATGATAGTCAATGGTATTAATCAGTTGGTTACTTTCCTCTTGTCGAACGTGTCTGGTCGTAAGCTCGTTGGGCAGCCCCTTTCAGCCTCCGACTGGACCAACATCTCGACATATTCGGATCTGGTATCTTGGACTAGACCTAGAAACGAACTTTGGAAATGGGGCAGATTCGTCATGGCGGCAGCGCTGTGATGATCTCTGGGGAGACTAAAACCCCCCGAGTCAAGGGCCCGCTGGTGACATGCCGTTCCGTCTGCATCTAGCATTGCTATCAACATGTCCATCATCAAAAGCCATGGGTTACTATACCACTGAAGAAAAGAGTCAAGCCGTCTGAAGGGGTAATATTGCGAGAAGACGGTGGGCCAAGGCACGGAAGGCACGGGCCTTAGTGACATGTTGGCGAGGAGAGGCAGGTTCCGCGATGATTGTCAACGGCTTCACGGCCGGTGGATCACTAATCACCAGCCCAGAATATCCTCAACGGCGCTCTTGTATCCCCGCATTCAACTCTTTCTGAATCCACGGCCCGAGCAGATCGATTAACCTCAACCGTACCCATTGTGGCCCCTCAGGTTGTCATTCACTGGCTTTTGGTATACGGGTATGTCGCCTCGCAAAATTGGATTGAGCACTAATGCAAGGCACGAGAGATCCTTCTTGACGTTCAGTCAGGGAGCAGAAAACCCTCAGGGCTGAAAGGCTAACTAAGGTATAGTGCCAGCAAAGAAACACAGCAAGGTATAAAGACTGGAAAACTTTAGATACATGCCAACGACGATAAAATCAGCTTAAGGAAACTTTGTAGATTTTGCTTCGTCCTATCTCCCGATAAAGGAAACTCAATCCTGGAGGGATCTTGCCACCGTCGTCTCGGATTTGGGAGGAGCCAAATAATAATAATTCATCTATTGGTTTTATGCGCAGTTAAAAATTTATGAACAAGCTACCTAGACAAGTTGTCTCTTTGCTCATGTTGGTTGGTGATGACATTTCACGAACCCAGAGAGCTGGGTTCAAAACAGGGGCCCCCTTGTCGCTAAAAAGCCCAGCTCCTTCCACTAGCCTTCTAGGCGCTGTCAAGTATTTTTTAAGGCCCCCCTGATCAACTAACGCGGCTAGAAGGGACCGAGGCGACGGTTCAGAATGACCCTGGACGATAATTCTCCTCCTTTACGATGATTTTTTAACATTAAGGACGATGCAATGACAAGCCGTTTCTATAAGACCTGGACCTATAGTAATAACATGTGCTTGTTATTATTACCAGGCATTCATTATGTCGATCCCAGTTCTTCCCCTAAGCCGCGTGTTGGTGTTTGTGTCTCCATTAGTGCTCAGTCAGCAGCCCAGGGCAGTGGCAGTGGAGGAGGGTTGTGTTGGGCGATTCGCTTGGAAATGTGCCGCAGTTGGGTCGATTATGCAGTCGCTGGAGCGCAGGGTATCATTGGTTGGTTCGTCCCAACTCGAAGCGCTTGAGCAGAACGTCATGTTACCTTGGACTCCTGAATATCCATCTATCAAGTATCAACAGTCCCAGAAAGCAAAGAGACGGAATCTTCCGAAGGAAAAAAATGAAATATCTCCGCGGGAGTTTTCAACGTGGTGGTCTATCTGAAACATCCCCATCAAACCCCTTTGTCGTCATAGTCGATCTCATTCTCAAGGATTCGGTTCCAGAAGCTTTGTCGTGTCCCCTGTATCCGAAACCAAAGCCTGTGCCAGGAGCTAATAAACTTCGGCCTAAGTTGACAACTATCGACAGCCCATCCCAAGGATCCGCTTCCATTTTGTAGGGGACGGTTGCGAAATGAGGAGACATTGCGAAGGCTGCAGATGCAGGAATTGAGCATCAAACAGACATAGAAACACTGCGCGTGTACAATCAAAAGATACGAAACACAATATGTATATCTGCCAAGTATTATATGCTGTGCTCTATTCGCAGCGTCACATCAATCACTCCATAGGCCACTCACTATCTTTTTTGAACCCCTCTCCTTAACTTTTGGTGTCCGTGCACTCAGCCGCCAGATGTCCCCTTGTCACCTCCATTCTTTTCCACCTTGACCTTGACACTACATTGGTTCAATCCCTTCATCACCACTTCGGGGCCTCTGTCCCTGGCATATGTCCGGCCAGTCACCAAGGAGGAAAAAAAGAGAGAGACCGTACATACTGTGCCGTGCGTGGTGCGTGCTACTCACTGCTCGCCTTGCATTGCATTGCATATCTGCAGGTGACTTGGTTACGGTTACGGTTACGTTTACGGCTTCTGATTCTGGACTGGACTGTTCTGTTCTGTTTCTCCAACCTCCCGAACCCTACCGCTTCCCTATCCGTCCGTACATCACCAGATTTCTCTCTCCTTGCGACTCACACGAAATTAACGACCTAGCCTTGGCTTTCCAGCATCTTCAGTACGTACGCCATCTTCCGTCTCCATCGTCTCCTCCTCTGTCCCTTGGCCTTTTCGTCTTCCCTGCCTCCACCGCATGGCCCTGCCCTGCCCTTGTCTTGTCTTGTCTTGTCCGTCCCGCCCCGTCCCTGTCGTTCTTATCCTCCTTTGGTTGACCATCTCGGTCCTGTCTCCAGACGGAGCCTCTTCCCCCGCGACCAACAACCGCCACGACTGTATCCGCCCGCCCGCTACTCTCTTCGTTTAGTGGCCTTGACGAACCCTTCAGTCCTTCCACGTTTTCTGATCAGCGTCCGGCTCCTCGAAATCCCCTCCCTGGCCCTGTCCATCTGGCCTGGCCCTGTCGTGAAGTGACTTCGGGACCCAGTCTTTGGCGGTGACGCCCCTGTTCTCTTCTCACCGGATCGAACTCGCGATCTCCAGCGCAACATCTCGTGCGTTTCCATAACCTTGGCTCCCGTCTACTGCGGCCTGGGTCCTCGACTGCTGCTTCTCCATCCTATTTGGTCAGCCCTTTGTTCAAGCTCCTTTACTCCTCCCCGCCATCGTAAACTGTTGCACTTTAATCGTCTCATGTTTCGCTATTCACGATCCTCAAGCAAAGCATCATGGTTGATTCTCCAGAACTAACAATCCGTCAGGATTCAGCAGGCGACGAACCTTCTACCCGTTTCCCCGACCTCGTTAACGACGAAAAGCCGACCGGCCGATATACCCCCGATCTTCTTGCTGGCGTTTATCGAGGAATTCGAAAGCTACCTTCGGTCAAGCTCTCGAGAAGTCCTTCACGGTTGCACTTAAAGAGCTCATCCGGAAGTCTACACTCCGCTCATTCCTCCACCTCGAGTGCACCCCCCACAAGCGAAGCACCTCCTCAGCATGCTCGAAACTTGACCCTTCAGTATAGTCTGTCGAAGCCTCTACCGCGGTCGCCGCCGTATCAAGAATCTATACATCCCCAAGATTCGACCTCCCCCAATCTACCTAGTGTGCCAGAGGCGGAGATTCCTTCCCCGAAATTCTTCGATCCGTCACCTTCGACCTCACCACTACCGACACCGCCCCCGAAGACAGAAAGTTTCCTTGACAGCCGATCAAGCACCATGGAGTCGACCTCTGCGCCACCGCAGCACCCATATGGCACCCACGAAGCCAATAATAGCATGAGCAGTGTGTCGAGTGCCTCAAGATATGACTCACAAGAGCAAAGTGACGGCCTGAAACCCAGAGGTGCTGGATCAGCTTCTGCTGGTCCATCGCCCAATGTCGCTCAGCGGGCAACCCCTGTAGGCGGCCCTTCTAATGGCCCTTCAACACATTTATCTGGCCTCATGTGCAATGTTCACCGAACGACTGGACGTGAGCCCCATGCCCTAGTCGGAGCTACAACTACCATCCTGGGCGACAAGCTCTATGTGTTTGGAGGCCGGATCCTGTCTAGAAGTCGACCTGCTCCTCTAACATCGGATATGTACGAGTTAGATCTGATTCGTCGACACTGGACCAAGCTGGAAACAACAGGCGACGTTCCACCACCTCGATACTTCCACTCCATGTGCGCTTTGGGTGACACCAAGATGGTTTGTTACGGTGGCATGTCACCTGCCCCCAACCAACCTCCGGGTGGCGACCAACAGCAACCCGAAATCACTGTCATGTCTGATATCTACATCTACGACGTCAACACTAGAGCCTGGACCTTTATTCCGACACAAGACCCTCCCCAGGGCCGCTACGCCCATTGCGCTTGTATTCTTCCCTCATCCGCCACCTTCTCTTCGCACCGCGCTCCTCTCTCTGCTCTACAACACAATCCTTCGACTGGCAACCCTAATGAGGGCCGAATCGGCATTAATATTGATGGTTCAGGTGGTGCAGAAATGGTCATTGTTGGTGGGCAGGATGGCAGGAACAACTATATTGAGCAGATCAGCGTCTTCAACTTGCGAAGCCTGAAATGGACCTCAACACAGCCTCTGGACAGAAGCTGGGGCGCATATAGGAGTGTGACCGCCCCTCTTCCACCTTCAGTGGCTTCCAAACTCGGCCGACGACAATCGAACGGAATGCAACGCCATGATGGAGGTATCAGCCAAGAAGCTCGTGAACCAGGGGCTTCGATGTTGATTTACTGTAATTACAACTTCTTGGACGTTAAGCTCGAGCTACAAATCCGTGCACCAGACGGTACTCTCACAGAGAGGTCAATGTCAGGTAACTATTCACCACCAGGATTGCGATTCCCGAACGGCGGAGTCATCGATACCCATTTTGTCGTCAGTGGCACGTACCTTACCTCATCTCGACAAGAGTATGCGCTCTGGGCTCTGGATCTACGAACCTTGACATGGAGCCGTATCGATGCCGGAGGAAGTGTGTTCAGCCAGGGCAGTTGGAATCGTGGAGTTTTATGGAACCGCCGAAACACATTTGTGATCTTGGGCAACAGGAAAAGGAGTCTCGTCGATGACTATAATCATCGACGTATCAACTTTTCCAACGTGTGCATGGTCGAGTTAGAAGCATTTGGCTTTTACGACAATCCCCGCAAGACGAGTCCGCTTTCAGGTTTCATCTCAGCCAGCAGCCCTTATGCTGGGCCTGGTCTGAGTTTGGCACGCAAAGCAGGATACACAGCGGGCGGACGATACCACTCAAGGGCGAGCGAGGAGCTTGGTGAGAAGTCATTCGCCATGCGTGAACTTGCCGATATGGACATTCTGTGCATTGGTGGCGAGCGTATTCCAGTCAACTCGAGAATCGTCGGACGACGATGGGGACCTTATTTCGTGCAGCTTCTACGGGAGGGAACAGCGACACAAGATGGGAGCGATGCCATGACCCTTAGATCTGGTCTCTCAAGCAACCCCTTGCGCGCGTCGGCTATCACAATCACACCAAACTCGAGGGTGGCAGACAGCTCATCCTCCATGGTTAGCACTGTTGGCTCATCTCTGAGCTCTTCTGGTGCCCCTTCAAGCACCGCAGCATCAAGTTTTACTACAGGCGCTATGAGCCATGAGGCCAACCCGACGAACATCAACGCGGCGCCTACACCCCACTCACTACCACCAAACTCACGACCGAGATGTCTTTACCTCCCACACACATATCTTACGATCCAGGCGCTGCTTCATTTCCTCTACACGAGCTCTCTCCCACCTCCGACATCTCCTCTTTGCACCCCGCAAATTCTTTGCTCGCTACTCCAGATCGCCCGGCCGTACCGTATTGATGGACTATTGGAGGCTGTAGTCGAGCGACTTCACGCCTTGCTCGACAGTCGCAACGCTGCGGCTGTATTCAACGCTACAGCCATGGCAGCTGGTGGTGGCCGAGGCATTGATGGATCCCTCAACCCCAACTTTTTTGTTGGAACTCTGGATCCTGTAGGCTCGCCTACTGCCACTTCTGACTTTTCTCTGGGTCACACCCCTGGCGACAGTTTCTCCTCGGATCTTCAGACTCGTACTGAGGGCCTGTCGCTCAACACCAATGTGCAACAATTGAGCCGACCCTCCAGCGATGAGCTATCTGCTACAACAAGCCAGAGCGGATCAGAGTGGAGTTCCTCGGAGATTGGTGGCAGCGAACGCGACAACTTTGTGTGGAACGGTGAACTTAGCAGTGTAATTGGCCTACAGAAGCGAGGTCTTCGAGGCTTGATGGAGGGTAGGAGGATGAGAGAACGGACAGGCACAGCAGCTGGCGGAAACGGCATGGGACCAAGCTACACAGGTGGACAAGGCCAACAGCGTGTTGGTCTTGGAATAGCAGGATCATAGGCTGATCTCGGCGATTTATGAAGCGGATTAGGGATGGACTCGGCGAAAATATCGTGGCATGTAATGAACCCAGTCACGATCTGTAGAAGAGGTGGATTTTGTAGGAGCATATATGAAGCATTGACGGACATAACACTTCATAGTAGATAGCATTATCATCACGTCTGATGAGTTCATTTGTTAAGCATTTCTCCAAGCTTCAATTCTCACTCATGATTTGTTCTACACAAATATACTGCTAATAAACTATACAATGGGTATCCGATCTATACGCAACTTCTTACAGCTTCACCTTTCCACCCTCCATCTCCCTCCAATCCTTCTCCGTAAACGGCACATAACTCTCCCCCTTGAGCCAATAGAGCTCACCAAGACTCTTATCACCAGTTGGATCTACACCTGCCTCCCGCAGCGCATGTTTCTGCTGCTTCATAGTCCCCGTGATCTGTCCACCGCCGAGCTCACTCATGATTCTCAAGAACAATGGTCTGGCGAACTTGGGCAACTCAGCGCGCACGTGGGTAGCTATATCTTGCATTGTCTGTGCGGTAGGATCGGAGGATAAATGGACTGCTGCACAGCCTGCTCTTCCGTCGTGATGGGGAAGTGATACGCCGTAGACGTTCGCTTCTTTGACGGAGGGGTGTTTACACAGCGCGTCGCTTACTTCAGCGGTGGAAACGTTCTCACCCTTCCAGCGGAATGTATCGCCGATGCGATCGTGGAAGTAAATGCGTCCATCGCTATCCCATCTCACGACATCGCCTGTGCGAAACCAGGTGTCGCCTTTACTGAACACATCGCGAAGAACCTTTGCCTCTGTAGCTGCGCGGTTGTTGTAGTAGCCCTGGAAGCGGCCAAATGGGTTTCCTGACGGTAGACGGAAGAGCATTTCGCCTGGTTCGCCGGTACGAGCTTTGTAGCAGCGTCCTGTGTCGGGATTGCGCTTGGGCAGATCAGTTTCCCAATCTACCTCTACTAAAGCGACGGAGAAGCTCATGATGAGATTGTAAACCCAGCCATTACGGCCGATTGCGCCAGCGGCGTAGTCGTTTTTGCTGAGGTTGAAGGTCGCAAATGTACCCTCGGTGGCTGCGTAGAATTCACAGATCCCTTCAACGCCGAAACGTTCTTTGAACTCATTCCAGATGTCTGGTCTTAATCCGTTTCCAAAAGCGACCTTGACGTTGTGCTTCTTGTCGAGACATTCACCTGTTTCAGGATCGTGCTGTGGTGGTGCAGCGAGCAAGTACCGCAGAGTTTCACCGACGTAGAGGATTGATGTTGCGCCTGAGTCGCGGACTTCATTCCAGAAATTCTTGGTTGAGAACTTGCGGCCTAGGGCTTGAGTGCTCCCTGAGAGCAGAGTTGCGCTGAAGGAGAAGATTGTCGCGGAGGAGTGATAAAGAGGCATTGACTGGACGGTTAGCTTGGCTTGAGAAGAGGTGGGCGAGGACTTACGGAGTACATGATGTCGCCCTTTGATCGGTCAAGGAGTTGTTCGGACATTGAACCAGCAACGATCAGCTTTCCCCATGATACAATGGCTGCTTTGGGCATGCCAGTTGTACCAGAGGTGTAAATGAGAATAGCCATGCTTGAAAGGCTCTTCTCGGATCGATCGGAGTCAGGTGCGCGAACACCTTCTGTCGCAGCGATTTGCGCTTCAACTTCAGGAGTATGAACAATGAAGCGAATGTCCTTCAGCTGATCACGAACGTCTTGTCCAACATTCTCCTCGACGTTAGGATCCACGATACACAACTTTGTCGTAGCAGCCTTCAAGCAATGAACCAGCGAGGCTCCAGAGAGGTTATAGTTCAAAAACGCCGGCTTCGCACCAATGCTCCAAAGGCCCAGCCATACAAAGATATACGAATCCGAGTTCTGAAAATCGAGCGCTACAATGTCTCCCTTCTTGACACCCTCGTTCTTCAGCCACTGCCCATACTTTAACACCTGCTCGTAAACATCTTTATACGACAGACGTTTTCCCTCGAATATAAGTAATGTGCGATCAGAAGTTGAAGAATTAGTTGCTATGTTTTCGAGGAGGTAGTATAGGTTGAGGCGGTCGGTCCATTCACGATAGTACATTCGCGAAGCGGCGATGGTTACGCAGCGCAGGAGGAAGAGGTCGTACCATGTTGAGGATCGAGCGTTGAAGTATGCTAGCGATGCCGCGACTGCGGGGGCAGTTATTGAAAGAGGGACTAGAGAGTTAGATTATCGTTTCCTTTCAGTTGGCGGATTTACTTACGAGGCATTGTTGTTTATGCAAAAGAAAGAGTTGATGATGAAGAAAGGGTTAATAAAGTTGTTGACGTGGGTCGATGGTCTGATAGCGATAAGACGGTGACGACAGCGCAACTCCACTAAAGCACCGACGACCGAGAGTATATATAAACGCTATGAACGGTATAAACTGCTTGGCATTGGGTTTACTGGTTCATTAAGTGCTATAGCGTTCGCCAAGGGTACCAAGCAGCTCAGCTGGCACTCCACGGCGAGACAATTGCCCCATTTGAACTAGATTTCTGCAACCTTGTTACAAGTGATGTCGTATACTGTGAATAGGTGATTGTGATGCCTCGGCTTAAGATGGGGCGTAGCAAGTTGATGCGGGGAGGATCTGGGGAAGTTGAGATATCGGAGGATGTAGTAAAAGATAGAATTGTGATATTATGGATCGTTAATGGTTCCTGGCGATCTGTTAACGGTAGCGCCCGCTGTTAGATGCATTCCGCACGGCCTTTGCAGGGGTTGGCGTGCTGGATCGGCGCTGAAGGCAGTTGATCAATAGTGAGTAGAAAGGCTAGAACGGTTATGAAGAATAGAGTTTGTTCTTCTGTCCAGTGAAACTAGACTTGGTTCGGTTGGTAGGTCGGGTTACAGACAAAACAGCTTTAGGGACTTGGAGCGTTGTAAAGGTTTGGTGCAAGGTAAAGCGGTTGGCGCAACCACTGAGCAGATCGAATTATCTGTAGTTTTACCTCACTAATACATAGAAAGAGGAATTCTATCCTCTAACAATCTTATAGTCATCAAGAACCAGTATAATTAGTACAATTGACTCCAAGTTAGCACCACCTCCTTGAGTTGGTAGATCACCATCGGCATCGGGCCTTAACTCCCCGACTTCACGTGATATCATGATGTCGTGTAGCTAAGCTCCCCATCCCTCCATGCATCGATCCAAATCGACAGGGAGCTCTGATAAGAGCCTCTTCACCATCCCCGCCTCAACTTTACCATCATAACGGCATAATGGCGCCCGGCGACGTCAAGGACACTTCCGCGGCGCCGTCCGCAACCCCCCCCGAGAAACTATCCGATATATACAGGAGAACCCGTATTGTCGTCTCCTTTTGGTTGGTAGTGCTGTGCTTGGGCGTGCCGATATGGTGGAAGACTACTACAATCTATCGAGCGAATCTTCCTCTCGATGGAATGATGCAATGGGCCGAGGGAAAGGTGAGCAGGAACCTGGAATGGCTATATGGGGATGGTACATGGTGGCTAATGAAGGGGTAGGCTTGTCGTCCTGTGTTTCCTCTTCAGATCTCTGTGAAAGCGGATGCGCTGCAGGAGAATGAGGCGCAGAATCTTGTGCGACTGACGCAGCATGCTCTCGACGACCATAACGACTTCTCTGGACATCATCTGCGTCTTCAACTTGCCCCTAAGGGGAGCGCTTCGCCATCACCCGCCGCCGATGATGATTCCCATGTCGCCCTTACGATCCAACTTGCTCCTGGCGAGAGCAACTCTGCTACTTTAGATCCTGACTCGGCCGTTCTCAATATCGCATATCCTTCCAACGCAATCCCTTCCGCGTCATCATCGTCTTCTGCACTCGCAAAATACATCGCAAACGAGCTACAATCGACCTTCTCCGAAGAACAGTCCATCATTTCATACCTCCTATCGACTTCCTCAGCCCCCGATGCGAAACCCCAGGGCTTGGCGCCCGAGGTCGTCGATAGGTTGTCAAAGCGAACTACACGATCCCTCCGATACTCGCCAACATACCATCTTACCTTCTCCTTGTTCACAGCAGGCGCAGCACCGAGTACGTGGGATATTGAGAAGGCGATCGAGGAGTACATGAAGCCACTGCTTGATGTGCTGGGACCAATCCATAACTTTACGATTGATACTCAGGTGCAGCTGTATGCGACACCTGGTGCTCAGTCGCAGGTGTTGAGTAAGGAGGACCTTGCATCTTTTATCAATGCTGCTGAATGGCCTCTGTCTCCTTCAATTGCAGGTGCTCCGACCGTCAACTTTCTTATCTACATCGGCGACCAGAAGATTGGCCTTGATTCGGAGACAGAAACGTCACAGTCGTGGATGTTTCCACAATGGGGCAGTGTATACCTTCTTTCGCTCCCCGAGACAACGACACACGTATCTAGTGAAACGCTCAAGCAGCCGATGCTTACATTCACTGGACATTTGTTATCACTCCTGGGCACGCCTCAATCAGGTTCTCTCCCACTGCGACTATCCACCCTCTCTCGCATCCGCTCAGCAGATCTCCTCCTCCGTGCCTCATCAACCCTCGGCTCTCTTGCTCGTCTGTCCCTCGCCCTCCCCTCAATCTCAATTCCTCATAGTGTCGCTGATGGAGTCGCATCAACGATGGAGCATCTTCAGCAAGCTTGCGCTAGCTTAGGCGCCCCTTCTGGACTCTTGCACGCTAGGATCGCAGAGGAAGAGGCAGAGCGGGCGTTCTTTGAGAAGAGTATGGTTGGGCAGTTGTATTTCCCTGACGAGCATAAGATCGCGGTGTATTTACCGTTGCTGGGACCAGTGGGTGTTCCATTGGTTATGGGACTTATTAATGAGCTTAGAGGGTGGATCAAGAGGAGGAGACAGAGGGCAAAAGATGCGGGAGAGAAGAAGGCTCAATGAGATTAGATTTGATATAGAAGATACATACATATGAGAAATAATAGTACGTGCTCTGTTTTGTATTTCTAATTGACTGTCGTTATGATATTCAAATGTAAGCCACGTGGTTGAGATCTGCTATTTTTACTTGTGATTATCCCGGATCTCGGCTCTTTTTCCCCGTCTGTGCGCTAGCTCTTGACGTAACGCGAGCTTATCTTACACAATCCCATGTCACCCCAATCTTTCCCATTTCCTGTTTCTCCAAACCCAATTGAACCCTCTCACCATGTCATGACACGACCAAAATGCTTCCTGAACCAACACTCACACTAACTCTCCCCAGCATCCACGATGGAATAACCCTCGACTGCCGAATCTACCATCCTCTCTCACTGTCTGCGAACCCGAAAGCTCCAACATGGCTTAAACATGCTGCTGTCGTTGCTCATCCATATGCGCCCCTGGGAGGATGCTATGATGACCCTGTGGTCGGAGAGGCAGCTGCGCAATTACTACGGAAGGGGTTCTTGGTAGGGACCTTTAACTTTCGGTAGGCAATTCTTAGGGATTGGGGGCTTGAGCTGATTGTGTAGAGGCGCACATGGATCTGCGGGACGGACTTCATGGACTGCGAAACCCGAACGCGACGATTATGCCACCGTTGTCGCTTTTGTTCTACACTACGTTCACCAACTTGATCCCTTTCGGCCGCACATCGATAGTACCCTCCACAGCGAACCCTCGACTCCGACAAGGTTAGAAGCACCGATTAGTCTAGACGCAGCTGTGACTTCAGCACCTCGACCGCGACCCATATTGCTCATGGGGGGCTACTCCTACGGCGGAATGATCGTAACGCAAATACCACCCCTCGACGCAATTCTCCAGCCGTTCATATCACCCATTGCAGGCTCGGACGCCGCAGAAGTTCGACTTCGAGCTGTGTATCTTGCTGAGCAGCAGAATATTGTGCTTGCGAGTGCCCGTGCCGCAATGACGGAGGGGTCAGCGAGGGGGAGGAGTAAGCGAGGTGTAAGAATTGGGGGTGATGAGGGTGGAAGTCCACGACGAAGCCATTCCAGTGCGAGGAGGAGCTTTTCGCTGGATGATGAGAGGTTTAGAAAGGGTGTTCACGATTTCATCGCCAAGGCGAGAGCTGGAAGGCATTCGAGACACGTTTCGCAGAACCCACCCACGACTGTCGTACAGCCTGGGCCGGGAGAGCATCTCCCTCGTATTACAGATCTCACCATGCCGCGACCTGCTTACCTCATGATCTCACCTCCCCAAGGCGTGGTCACACATCTGGCGACCATGTCGCTCCTCCCTTCGGCATTAGTGAAGAACAGAGACCCGCAGGATGTAGCGGCTGAAGAAAAGCTGGTGAGGAATCCGTCACTTGTGATCTTTGGAGATGAGGATGTGTTTGCGCCTGTGGGGAAGTTTAGAAGCTGGAAGGCGAAGATGGAGGGGAAGATGGGATCGCAGTTTAAAGGGATGGAGATTGAGACGGCGGGACATTTTTGGGTTGAGGAGGGAGTTTTGGATCAGTTGAGAGAGAGGGTTGGGGAGTTTGCTGATGAGTTACTTGAGGGATAGGAGGCTTATGGGCATTTTCTTGGGATGTTGGAGTAATGGGCTAGTGCACTTCAGGGACAGTTTGAATCGATAGCTGGTTTGTAACAGGGGACTGGGTCAGAAATGAGTAACGAATTAGGAGAATGGTCAACTTTGATCAGATGTTTCCATTTCTATTGTTCTATAACCAAGCCGTTTGTTCTATCCAGGTCTACAGCTTCCAGCGCAGCAGAGTAAACGAGTGCTTGGGGAACGTGAACAAGCCCTCGCCATTCCACTTGGACTCTTTGATACCAACCTCCTCCTTCTCAGCAGTGTTGACAACCTTGACGTCCTTTCCACTGACAGTATGAACCTCAACCTCCCTACCACCCGTCAAGCCCCTTAGCTCCGTCTCAAAGTCCTTCTCCTCATGGATATTCACCACAGCAAGGTTGACAACACCATCCTTGTCAAGCGCAGCACTGACATCCAACCACGGTGTCTCAATAGCACCGCGAATCCACTCCGGGTGCGTTGGGCCCTGATACTCACCAGCGCGAACATTAACAGCAATGGTAGATCCGCGCATGTACTTGCTGTACAGCAGCAAAGACCACCATGTCGGTTGCTTGAGGAGGCCGTCCTTTGTGGTCATGAGGGGAGAGATGACGTTTACGCTCTGGGCAATGTTGGCCATGCCTATGTGCTTGGACTGGCGGACAAAGACGTTGAGCCAGATTGCTACGGCGAGGGCATCAGAGAGGTTGTATTTCTCTTCGGCGCCTTCTTCGCCGGGGGCGCGGACGGGATCCCAGACGTTCCACTCGTCGAAGCAGATCTTTTGACGGCGGACGGTGGGGGGAACTTTATTCTCGATGCGAGCGAGGTCGATGAGACCGGCTGTGATCTCAATCGCGCGCTCAGCAGAACGAGGAGCTACATCTTGATCAATATCTCCATCGCTCAAACCAAGAAGATGAGAACTTACCGGTGGCGTTCTTGTAGTGATCCTCACTAGCAGTGTAAATATGAATGCTGTGCTGATCAATAAGACTAGCAGTCGTGCTTCCGCCCAAGCCATGGATGTCAAACTTGATGCACTCCTTGATGACATACGCGTCCCAAGAGCTGTGGCCGGTCTCGCCGCAGAGAATCAGCTCGACGTTGGGATCGAGGAGTTTGATGGCTTTGGCCCACTGGTAGGCCTTCTTGGCGTAGTCCTCCTTTGTCATCTGGCCGACTTGCCAGGGGCCATACATTTCGTTTCCGAGGGCCCAGTATTTGACCTGAGAGTGTTAGTGATGGGCCAGAAGCGGAGAGATGGGGGTTGGGGTACGTTGTAGGGTTTCTCGCGGCCATTTTGACGGCGGAGGTTGGCGTAGTATGTTGGTCTGTCAGAGTTGCAGTACTCGACCCATGCAAGGGCTAAGAAAGTCAGTATTTAGTGTTGAGAGGTGATGGCTAGACTGACCTTCATCGAGAGTACCTAAACTCAGTTAGTTTGTGTTCGTTTCTTTGAGGGGTTATGAGATTTACCAGTTCCAAAGTTGAGAGCAAAGTAAGGCTCAGTGCCTACAACCTCACACCACTTGAGAAACTCATCTGTGCCAAACTCATTGGTCTCTGTGCCGATCCACGCAAGCTCAGGCCTACTCCAGTCAGTTCTCGCATCCTTCTCATTTCACTGAAGAGGCACTCACCTAGCAGGTCTCTTCTCCCTAGGCCCAACACCATCAAGCCAATGATACGTGGCGACAAAGTTACCGCCCGGATATCTCACAACGGGACAGTTGAGCTCCTTGAAGGCCTCGATGACATCCTTTCGGAAACCATTCTCATCAGACAGGGGATTTCCGGGGTCGTAGATGCCGCCGTAGATGCAGCGACCCATGTGCCTGTGATGTCAGGGTGTGATTCGCAAGGCGAGCTGAGGGTGAGGCTGGACCTACTCTGTGAAACCGCCATAGATGTTGTCCTCGATCTTGGAGATGATGGCGCTGGGGTCTACCGAGATGGAGGGACGCTCATCGTCAGCGATGCGAGTAAACGTAGCCATCTTTGCTAAACTCTGTACAAAACCAAGCTCAACAATCTCTTAGCAAAAATAGCAGGGCAGAGATGAGAGAAGGCATCAATTTATGCCTGATTCTCCCATCTCCATACTAACGGTCAAGTACGGCGAACCCCTCACCTTGGACAATACCAACATGTCACTGCGCTTGTCTAAACCCTGCATAAGCCGTTTCTTAACCCGCCTTCTCGGCCCTCCAATTGGCGCGCTTGTCTTCTCCGCAACACGAGACCTTCGCAGCGTGGGCTCTGTTCTCGGCCGGGAGATCCAAGTCCGGAAGAGTCTCCACTGCAGAGTCGCTCGCCTAAACCGTGTAAGTGAGCCAAAAACTTTGCGCACCAGTCATAGAATCTACAGGTACGCGTAGCGGTACAGAGCCGCACTTCTTGTGCGCTCCAATCGGAAGGGATCGCAAGGTCTATTAATCTCCGCTTGACAGGTGAAAGTCGGAGACTCCACTGAGACTCTTCGCTCCTCGTCAAATCCCCATGGCCAATTTCTCCCGCCATGACCCGCTGTATCCCACCTCCAGACCCCATATTTCCAACTAGAGTTATCTCACCCCATGGGAAAAAACACGTTCCATGTCTTGGTTAACTCAAACTTGCTTTGGGCCTCGATGATCCTCTTCCAAAGTTCCTCTCGATGCTCGGGTACTCGGAACGGCCCCTTGCAATGACACCTTGCGCTACAACACAACATGTATAAATACACCAGTAGATCGCCTCATGGTTAACTCAGTTCAGTAAATAAACCATCATCGACATCATGGCTCTTCCACCAAAGTGGTATCAGTTCCTCGTTTCTGTGTTTGCCTCCCTAGGCTCCCTTCTCTACGGTTATGATCTCGGTGTGATTGCCGAGGTCATCGCCTCTGGGAACTTCAAGAGCAAGTTTGGCGATGATCCCAATGCTACGTATGTCGACTCCCCGTTATGTGTGATTTAAGCTAATGGGTGTAGTGGTGCTGTTGTGTCTGTCTTTACGGGCGGTGCTTTCTTTGGTGCCATGTTCGCTGGCTATGCCGGTGATCGCCTCGGTCGAAAATGGACAATCATGATCGGTGCCTTGATCTTTATTCTGGGTGGTAGTCTCCAGACTGCTGCTGATCATATCAACTACCTCTACGCGGGCCGCTGTCTCGCTGGTCTTGGGTATGTCTCCTCCAATCCTACAAACTCTCTTTGTAGCTAACGCTCTCAGTGTCGGCTTTCTCGTCATGATCGTCCCAGTCTACCAAGGAGAGCTCTGCCATCCTGACATCCGCGGCCGTGTAACAGCCCTCCAGCAGTTCATGCTCGGCATCGGCGCCCTCGTCGCCACAGCAATTGGCTACGGGACATACACTGGCATCGGCGATGACAACTCAGGCCAATGGCGTATCCCCCTTGGTATCCAGAATCTGCCAGCCGTGATTCTCGCCGCTTTGATCCTGTTCTTCCCCGAGTCTCCTCGTTGGTTGATTGACCACGGCCGTGCTGACGAGGGTCTTCAAACACTCGCTAAACTTCACGCCCATGGTGATATTAATGATACCTGGGTGAGGGCTGAGTTTGATCAGATCCAGGAACGTCTTGCGATGGAGCATGAGGCTTCTGCCAAGAGCTACAGTGAGCTCTTCACCGATAAGTCGTGCTTTCGACGTCTGTGGCTTGCTATCTCTGTGCAGGTCGCTGCGCAAATGACCGGTGTCAGCGCTATTCAGTACTACTCTGTTGAAATCTACGCCAAGATCGGTATCAAGGGTGACGAGACCCTTCGATACCAGATGATCTCCTCCGTCATCGCCCTTGTCGCTCAGTTCATCTGTATGCTCGTCATCGACAGAACCGGACGTCGCTGGCCTCTGATCGGGGGTAACATTCTCAACTGCATCACCTTCATCATCGCAACTGTTCTTCTCGCCAGTTTCCCTCCTGGATCCGAGAACACCGGTGGTGGTGCAGCCGGATGGGGCTTCATCGTCGTCACATGGATCTACAACTTCTCCTTCAGCGCTACATGTGGTCCTCTGTCTTGGATCATTCCCGCTGAGATCTTCGACATGAAGACTCGTGCTAAGGGTGTGTCGCTAGCTACTATGATGTCCTTCGCTTTCAACACCATGATCGGTCAGACTACTTCCGTTGCTCTTGATGACAAGCACGGCATTGGCTGGAGATGGTACATTCTCTTCATTGTAAGTCCTCTTTCTCAACTTCAACTTTTAACACATGCTGATAAATTAGGTCTGCAACTTTACCAACGCCCTCTACTTCTGGGCTATTCTCCCCGAGACCGCCAACCGACCTCTCGAAGAGATGCGATATCTCTTCACGGAGGCGCCTCTGTTCGTCCCTCTTATGGACCAGGCAAAGTTTGCCGCCGGTCAGGACTTGGAGCGCCGCGTTGAAAAGGCCGAGCAGACGCAGGAACTTGAGCATCAAGAATAGAAGATTTGCAATCAGGTGCTAAAGTCTGGCTGCACTTCTAAGGGTCATGATATATAATGTGACAAAGAGTTTGTAAAGTTGGAATGAAATTTACAATTTTTACACAAAACACTAAACGACATCCCAAGTCTAGAGTGAAGTTCTTGTAGTTTTAAAAGAATGATCATATTATGACTCAAACTTTGCATTCTATAGGCAAGTGTCAACGGGAGGGCATTTTGATGATATCTACATCTCAAGACTCAAGCCCCGTTGGTCACCACTAGCTCCTTTCCCTCCATATTCGTCTTTTCATCCATACCATCGGGCGTCCTCGGCTTATCCTCTTCCTCCACCTCAATCACATCATCTTTGGCCTTCTCCATCAACCTCTGTTGCTCCTCAACCCACTTCCCGGCGGCATCAACAGCCCCAATCGGATCCTCGTGCATAAGTAAATACCCCTGGATGGCCGCCGGACTGAACACCAGCGAGGGAACTAGCCTTGTGAATTCCTCCGCCAACGCAGCCACAGACTTTGTTGTATCCACAGACTTCTCGGAAGCTTCCGTCGTCTCAGCATGTTCAATTGACCCAACCTCGTCGTAGGAGGTTCCGTACATTAATCTAAACAGCTGGGTGATCGTGTCGGAAGAAGCGAGACCGAATTCAACAGAGAAGTCGACCCTTCCAGGGCGCAACAGGGCCGGGTCGATGTTTTCGGTGTGATTAGAGGTCATGACCAGGACGCGACCTTCCTGTGCGCCTACACCGTCAATAACGTTGAGCAGGCCTGATAAAGAGATAGGTTCACGCATAGGCTTCGGCGGCCCGTTGATTGCTTGGGTCTCCTGCTTCTTGCGCTTGTTGGTCAGGCCCGCTGCATCGATATCCTCCAACAAAACGAGGCAGGTCCTAGGTAGGTCGCGGAAGAGCGTTGCGAGACTGTCTTCCGAGAGGTTAGGTGAGCTCAAGCTGATCATGTAGATGTTGAGACCCATGAGACCAGCAGCGGCAAGTGTCAAACTCGTCTTGCCTGTACCGGGCGGGCCTGAGAAGAGGTAGCCTCGTCGGTAGGGAATACCCCTCGTGGCGTACCAATTCTTGGTGCGAGGGTTCAAGTATCGCGAAAGATCCTTGATGAGGCTCTGCTTGATGGCCTCGTCGAGTGCAATGGTCGACATAGGCCGGGTTGGCTTGGACATACACTTTGTCCAAGAGAGCTCGTCTCCATATGTCTTGACTGCTCGATAGATGCTTGTGCGGCCTCGTTGTTTCTCGAGGTATTCGATGCGCGCATTGTAGATAATGCGCTTGAGCACATCGGCGTTCCGACCGAGGCATGAAAGCTCAATCTTCTCCGGGCGCCGCGAAAACGGGGACGATTCCTGGCTTTCGACAGATCTTGTGAAGGAGATGAGGCAACTCTCGTACATGAAGAAATGTGTGCCCACAGAGGGTGTCCAGTGCAAAGGTCGTGCATTGTACAGGGAAATCTTGGACCTCAATTCATCAAGACTAGCAGTCGGATCAACATCGTCAACATCGTCCTCATCCCCATCACCCTGATTACTCGGTGCCGGGATCAGTGAAAAGGGCTCATGATCCAGGGTACTAGACGCAAGTAGGCGATGGTTATTGCGCGAGAGCTTATGCCTCGCAACCCAGCTCATGACATAATTAAAAATCTCATCGTGTGCTTTAATCTCAACACTCGAGATGAATTGTGACTTTGCGGCGCTGCCAACAGCTTGGAAGAGATAAGGTGTGAGGTAAAGAAGAAATGCGACGGAGGGAAGGCTTGTGCCGCCAGGGAATAGTGATTCCACTAAGCTGCTGACTGAGCCCAGGGCGAGGATGCTCTTTGTGCTGGTGGATGTGGTGTTGGAGGCCATGATGGATGATGCTGAAGAAGAGTTGAGGTCAAGAGAGGACAAGAGGGCGATTATATATCTACACTGGCTGCCTTTTTCGTCACCTACTCAGTCACTCATTGCTCGGCGCATTTATTCACTGCCTCTTTTGATTTGACGTAGTTGAAGACCAACGAGTCTCACCTGCATAAGGCGATGCATCACAAGGACCCCTGAGGTGACAAAAGAAGTAGCGGATCTACCCTAAGACTTGCCAAGACTCTTACAAGCTTAGGATAATTTGTCCTAAATGCTTTAGTAGAGAGGGAACACTTGAAGAATATTTTATTATTTAATTTGGTTTTGCCTAGATCTACTTCCTTTAGATCATCTTTCTCGTCTAAATTGACATAGGCATTTTAACAGCCCGGGCTCAGACTTAGATTTTTGTCACCCTTTGCCGTCCCATCCAAAGAGGCAACCGTTGATGTAGCTGACCAACGGACCTGCATCGACAGCCACTGTGCCCCCTACCACTGACTGTCCCTACAGCAGCAAGAACAGTGGCCCACGGTTTGCCTCTTCGTACAGTTCCAGTAACTTGCATTGGGTCCATGCTCATTGCAGCATTGGGGGAGGGGGTATTTTGCTATGGTTACCCCACTACAGAGCATCACAAGCTGCCTGTGAGTGGAGTCTAGGCAGATAAGGGGCGTTGACGCATTTACTCAGCCTTATCACTGCAGTTGAAGAAGACAGGGATGCGATGCGATTAATTGGTCTGCTGTGGCGATAGTGTTTTGTTGTCTTGGTGGAGTCATTGGGTTGATGCCTACCCTAGGGCAGCTGGCGAACGAGACCTAACCACTCTTCAAGAAAGCAACTACGGAGGTAATGGTGGGCTCTTTAAATAGTGGGGTCATAGGAAGTGGAATATTGCTTATAAAAGTTTAGAGCGAATACATGGGTAGTTCCCTAATCACGAAGCTTCATGTTAAAGTGTATCCTTTCAAGCCTTCTTCTCTTTTACTTTAACCCTTTGAGCTGCCACGAAATGATAATTGCTGACACGCAATTCCCCATCCCATCTGAAACACGTTTCAATCTCTGAGTTTCTCAAATGTCGCTACGTCATTCCTTTCACAACCGCCATGACACATCGTCAACTTCATAAGACGTTGCCTGAACTTTTATCTCAGCCCACGACAACACTAACAATTTTACTTTGCAGCTCAACACGCAGACACTCAGAAGTGTAAAATGAAAAGAAATTACAAATGGTATTTTCCCAAAACACTGTGGTATCGGCTGGCTTTTCAGTCCTGAGGTCTTGCAACGCTTGCTCCGTTCAATAACAACACCCAAACAGACATTAAACCCTTGACCATAACCATACAGAAGAGAAAGTCCCAGTACACACTTTCATGATTGTCAGATTATCTGACCATAACACACACTCAGGTCGTCATGGCGTGATCTAACACGGCACTCGAAGGTTTCTGCAATCTCAGTTAGTCAAACTGTCCATTCTTCGACGAAGCAGGATAACTTACCTTGTTAACTTCTCCGACCATATCAACGCCACTATACCGCAGTTTATACAACAAGCTATCCAATCCCAGAGGACCCAGCCTCAACAGCGAGGCTATAAAGCTGTAATACTGCACATTGCGACAGATACCCCTCTCATTATCTTGCAACTGCTGAAACTCAGCATACTCCTTCTCAAGCCGTCCCCTAATCTCGATCTCCCTGTGCGTCGCCTTTTGAAATTCCTCCTCGACCTCTTTCTGCACACTAATTATCGAAGTCTCGCAGTGCTGCAGCCTGGAGTTATGATGTAGAAGAGTTCGTCTGTATTCATCCGACTCTGGGTGAACATTTCGTCGTTCAAGGTGTTCTTTAAGAAACGCAAAGCTGTCGATGATTTCTGCCTTTTTTGCCTGGAAGATCTGAAGGTTTTGACATAGAGCTTGGAGTTTTCTGTTGGGGCCTTGGGTGGCTGCCATGGCGGACTCTGTAGCTTGCACTTTGGTTTTGGAGGTTGTGAGGAGGGGTATGATTTTTTCTCCTTCTGATTTTTCTTGGAGTTCTAGACGTTCTAGACTTTTGATGATATCCTCAGGGGTGGATGGGAGTGAAGAAGTTGGTTGTGGTTGTGACTATGATGACGAGTAAGTACGTGCTGACTATAGGTTTTCAAAGACACTATTACTTACCAATTTCGAGTTTGATTCTGTAGCGTTTTCGGCAACAGGTTCGTGGATGGGAACGTCAGAATCTATTTGCATCTCTGATTCTACTGATTCTCTTACATGAGCTTCAGGCCGTTCAACAGTTTCAGAAGGCTCCTCAGGTTGAGGTTGCACCAAGGGTTCAGACTCTATGCTTTCAGGTTGCGGTGATGGGTTTGATTTAGGGGACTTGCAGTCCTCTCCCTGATCGGCGCTGGAGCTCCTGTATTCAGGAAAATCTGATACTGTTTCCACAAACATAGAGTCATCTTCCATCGTTTCGTCCACTTGATCTTCGTGGACGGTCAGACATGATGACTCCGCACGTGCAGTACCTGGAGAATCCGGCGTAACCGTCGTGACACTCGACGCCCTCGAAACAGGAGAGGACGCCGACGTGTAGTCAGACACAACCGATGAGGAAGAGGGCGTCGGAGAAGCCAGTGACACAGCAGGCGGTGTCTCTGGCGGCGGCGTATCCTCAAGCACAATCACGATCGGTGTCGCCACGGTATTCTCGCAGGGCACAGGCACTTGCTGTTGCTTCTTTTCTTTCTTGGTCTTAATCTGATAATGCTTGAAGGCATTACTCAAATCATCTCTGTTCAGCTTGGGATTATGCTTATCCCTTTCCCTCGCGGAGCGAATGAGAAGGACTTTGACATCCTTACACGTCTGACCATAGAGACCACACTTGCCCTGATACCCCCTGATCAGATCTCGCAGGCCCCTCATTATGACAACAGTCCACTTCTCGGGCTCGAAGTTTTCAGCCCATTCCCATGGCCACTGCGTCGTGAGGTCTAAGATTCTCTTGCGAGGGACATGCGTAGATCTGGAGGAGGGGCTTTCTTGTCAAGCTTCATCCTGATCTCATCATCTGATAGAGCGTTGGGTGCCCGAGGCGCTCTATTGTTGGGTACTTGGCCAGCTGCCAGTCCTCTCTTGATGCGTGGCGCATATGAATCCTTACTGCCGAGAGGTCTGCCTCGACGGCGGGGAAGATCACTGGCCACTACATTAGACATTGTGTGGGGGGTGACGAAAGAAATTCAATAACAGATGACTTACTATGGATAGGCATTCTCGATCGCGGGTTGTTGGAGTATTTATACTCGAGCGTTGTACGGGTCATACTATCGTTCTATATAACTGCACCATTCTCGAAACGCGTACTTTGTAAGAAAGGAGGTGATTCCGTCGTGGCCGCAACCCTCATAACCCTAGCGATCAGCCCACTATGACGTCGATATAGTATTTTAGACCTGCTCTTCACCAAATGTATTGTTCTATGATGCTGGGGCTTGAGATAGATGACTAGGTGTTACGACCCCAACAGGCCACCACGTATACCCCACATTTTTTCACCAATCACCACACTTCCCGCTAAAGACGATAGTGCCAAGAACTAGCGATCAGGACTAATCTGTTACGATCAGTACTGATCTATCCGGATCACTACTGATCTACCAAACCACCTCACTGATCATATATAACACACTTAGGTATATAATATATATTCATCAGTATAGATAAAATATAGCTTACTAAGCTATTAATAAAACTTCTTTATATTAATTAAGCCTAATATATATTGAATCTACTATTAAGAGAAGTAACACTTCGATAACGCTTAGCATCACGCCCCGTAATCTACTAATAATAAACCTAGCACGGCTTAGTTTATCCACAGTTGGGAACTAACCCGTCACACTAGGTTTATCGCCTTAACAGTGTCGACAAACGCAGTTATATTCGTCTCAGCTCAATATTTCAACGCCTCAGTTAGCCGTTGGACTAGCCAATCAAAAAATCAGAAATTGTTAAAAAGTATTACCCAAAGAGGCAATATCTCACGTCGAATTTGGAGAGTCTACACAGTGCACAGCAGCAGGGTAATAGAGTTTCTAGAATATAGCGAGATTAGCAAAGAATGTCTTAGTTGTTGTGATAAAATACACACTACGGAGGAAGCGGTTAAAAGTTTTGTCTTAACCCCCGGCTCGTAATAGGGGCTACGATAAGGGACCCTAATAAAGTTAGAAAAAGTAAAAAGTCAGTATTATAATTCTTAACTTATAAAGCCTTTATAACCCCTCTATAAGCTATTAACTGATTTTTTAAAGTTTCTAATAATCTAATAAATCCTTAGATTATAGCCCTAAATATAGATATCGTAACTTAAGCTTTTATTATTTCCCTTAAAGTATTATATAGTAGAAAGTCTTCTCTTAAAGTATTAGAAATTATAAGACTTTTAATCTATTAAGTTAACTGAATATATACTTATATAATCGAGAATAGGTTTAACCCTAATCTTAGACTACTAATTCTAAAAGATAAATATCTTAAAGATTACTTATAATTAGGGTAACTAATAAAGGTAATAGAGGAAAATAAAAAGCTTATATTTATAAAGGTATAATATAACTACTATAAAAGAGAAAAAACCTATACTAATATTACCGGTAAGCTTAATAAGGTAGGAATAGAGATCTCTATATTAACTATCTATTAGATATTTATCTTTTTAGGATTTTAGAAGATAAAACTAATAAAGAAACTAAGCTTAATAAAATTAATAAAAGCTAATTATTTTACTTAATATATTACCTAATATAATTAGACCTTAAAAGACTAGAAGTTAATAATTTAATTAGATAAAACTACTATAATTCTCTTATATTAGTAAAGAGGCTATTATTACAATATAACGGGAAGAAGCGCTTACATCATATATACCCCACTTTACTTTCACTAATCACAATATAGCTTATAACTTACCCTAAACTATTCTATAAGCCTTATAAACCGCTTATAATATAAACTTATAACTCACTATAAGCCTAGCTTAATATACTGTAAGCTACTTACTATATATATATATTTATTTAGTAGTAGATAGAACTTAGTTTACTAGCTATTAATAAAACT